>WOVY01000231.1:0-156496 GCA_013436015.1 Rhipicephalus annulatus | reverse complement strand
TTCGCCACAGACAACAATATGCGGCCCTAGTAACCCTTGATTCAGCCAAGACATATGACAGTGTTGAACATAATCTTATCAATGACCTAAAAGACCTAACGTTCTCGCAGTACACAACGAATTGGATTCACGAATTGAAACGACAGAATATTGTTCCTCATGGCTCTGTTCTATCGGCAGTGCTATTTAACATTTTGTTAAGTTCAATACCACTGAGTGATAAAATACAAGTATATGTATATGCAGATGATATTGCGTTTTTTGCATCTGAATCTGACATTCAATCACTACATTTGACTTTACAGTTTTATTTATTAACATTGCAAACCTGGTTTCAGTAAATTCGCAGGAATCTGAACGTGACTAAAAGTGCTATAATAGTTTTTCTCTTGGACGTACCAGTTACTATTTCTCTTCAGTACCATCAAGAAATAATTCCCCATTTTAACTGTAATAAATATGTGATGTTGTATTGTATGATCAAAAACTGAGTTGACGTGATCACATTGAACATATTATTATTAAGGCTACACGCGCTGTTGGGATGATATGTAGGCTGGGCCGCCTCCGTTCTGCTCTTCGCAGAGATACGCAGATCATGAATTATCGCATGTACGTTCATTCGACTCTTGAATTCGGATGTGTACTATTCTCTGGTGGACCAGCACACAAAATAAACCTCTTGATTCTCTTAGAGCGGGAAGCTCTTCAATGTTGTTTAGATGTGGCAAAATGCACAGTTAACAATGTTTGTATCAAGAAGCTCGGATACCCACTTTTGATTGCAGATTCTGTATTTTAACACTTAAAACCCGTTTAAAAAATGGCAGCATATTCACGGAGTGAATGATGGAGAGTGGGGCAAAGAATTCGTCCGTCCATTCATTCTTGCTTCCGTCCGTCCATGCGTCCGTCAGTGTGACCATCCATGCGTCCATCAGCCCGTCCGTGCGTGCGTCTGTTCGTGCGTCCGTCCCTGCGTTTGTCCATGCAGCCGCCCCTGCGTCCGTTCATGCGTCCATCCATGCATCTGTCTATGTGTCAGTTCGTCCATCTATTCAACACTCCAAGTACCACCATCTCGCATCTTTTCATCATATCTTCCCCATATAAAAGCACCGGCATCCAGCGGACATTTCAAGGACTAAACGAGAGGTGCCACACGCACACTTTCTTACAGCTTGCGCTTCGGGTCCACTTCCCACCTTTAACCCCTCGAGTTCATGGTATATACTAGTTCACTGTATTCATGGCACTGCGGCCGAACGCTCGCTAAACCTTTCGAAAACCAAGGAGGTTACGCCCAGCGAGTATGACGTAGCAAACTTTTTCAGTCAGACAGTGCTCAATGTACATGCCAATGGCTGCTATTGGGAAATTAGAGGCGGAGAATTCGGCTTTTACTTTCTTACGGCTTGCGCTTCGTATCTACTTCCCATTTTCTAACACCTCGAGTTCATTCATCGTATATATAAGTTCATTGTATTCATGGAACTGCGGCTCAACGCTCGCTATAACCTTTCTAAAGCTAAGGAGGTTACACCCAGCAAGTATGACGAAGCAACCCTTTCTTGTCAGATAGTGCTCAATGTACATGTCAATGGCTGCTAATGGTGATCGCAACCTGCGCCTAACTAAAAGCCGAATGCTCCTGTCTCTCATTCCCCATTAGCAGCCATTGACATGTACATGGAGCTCTATTATTTTGTTGTTCAACAACGCACAGAAGTCTCTCACCAGCACCACCTTTGAGGTCCAAAATGTTATACTTGTTACATACTACGGGGGACGAACGGGTGCCGCTATAAGGAGCGTCGCCCCTAAAATTTTCTGAACCACTTCAAGAAGGCGACAGCTTGTGTTCTTTGCCGAACCCGGTATCTTTTTTCTATGGAGTATTGGTCCCATGTATATAAACCCAAGTGCTATTTGTTCAAACACTTTATATGCTTTATAGACCTGTCGCCACTCAGGTTTCATCAGGACAGGAGTAATAGTACCGGAACTATTTCGTGACCTAAATTAATCCTAATCACTAAAAAGATTAATTTGGTAACATCACCTCACAAATGAATTTAAATTTTGTCCGCTTAATATATCGATAAACAGCACCCCATAGGCTAATCGGAGGCCCAACTCCATACTCTCTAGACCCTTAATTAAGGGGGTGATCTGCACAAATCTCATTTTGTTAAAACATTTTTATAAAAATAAACACAAACTTGACTCATACACCGCTGAAACCTACATTTAGAACATAACAATCCGGGTGCAGCGATGGCATAGTAGTTGGAGCATCCGCCTTGTATGCAAGAGGTCCGTGGTTCAAATCCCGGTGCCAAGCAGTTCCCAACCGGGAAAAAAAATACGCGTGTTGATGGAACTGCATTAAGAGGCCTGAGATGCGGCCTCACCGGTAACCACCGCCGGGAACGCACTCCCTCACCAGAGAAGGATTGGCCACCCTGGTGCAGTATCTGGCCACTACCTCCCATATGCATACGTCAATAACTCACGGCCCTCAGTTCCCAGCAGCTGCGAAGCAACTGACCATGGCGGCGGTCAGATCTGCAACGCAGCAGAGGGTCCTAAGAATCTCTGGAATACAGGCTGCCTTTGGAACCTGAACTTGGCAACATTTAACGCTAGAACCTTATCCAGTGAGGGAAGTATAGCTGTACTATTCGAGGAGCTAGAGGGTGTTAAATGGGATATAGTAGGGCTCAGTGAGGTTAGGAGAACAGATGAGGCCTATATGGTGCTACATAATCGGCGCGTCTTTTGCTATCGGGGCTTAGCTGACAGAAGAGAACTGGGAGTGGGGTTCCTAGTTCACAGAAACATAGCTGGCAACATAGAGGAATACTATAGCATTATTGAAAGAGTGGTAGGTATTGTAATTAAACTGAATAAAAGATACAAGATGAAGGTAGTACAGGCTTACGCGCCTACATCCAGCCATGATGACGCCTCAGTTGAAAGCTTCTATGAAACGTGGAATCGGCAATGCGTAAGGTAAAAACACAATATACTATAGTGATGGGCGACTTTAATGCAAAGGTAGGGAAGAAGCAGGCTGGAGACCAGGCAGTAGGAGATTATGGCATCGGCACTAGAAACGCCAGAGGAGAGCTACTAGTACAATTTGCAGAACGCAATATTTGCGGATTTGAATGCTTTCTACCGAAAACGAGAAAACCGAAAGTGGACATGGAGGAGCCCTAATGGCGAAAATAAGAACGAAATAGACTTTATAATGACTGCACACCCAGGAATCGTGCAGGATGTGGAAGTGGTTGGCAAGGTACGATGCAGTGACCATAGAATGGTATGGTCTCGAATTCGCCTAGACTTGAAAAGGGAACGAGAGAAACTAATACGCAAGAAGTCAATCAATGAGCTATCACTGAGAGGGAAAGTACAGGAATTCAGAGTGTCGCTGCAGAACAGGTACTCGACTCTTAGTGAGGAAACCAACCTTAGCGTAGATACAATGAATGATAATCTAACGAGTATCATTACGGAGTGTGCAGTGGAAGTTGAGGGCAGGGTAGTTAGACAGGACACTGGCAAGCTTTCCCTAGAAACGAAGAACCTAATTAAGAGCGTCAAAGCATGAAAGTGTCAAGTACAACAGACAAAATAGAACTGGCAGAGCTTTCAAAGTTGATTATTAGGCGTAAAGTATGCGATGGAAGAAGGTATAACTTGGAGAGAATTGAACACGCTCTTAAAAACGGAGGAATCGTCAAAGCAGTGAAGAGGAAACTTGGGATAGGCAAAAGTCGGATGTATGCACTAAGGGACAAAGAAGGCAAAATAATTACCAATATGGATAGGATAGTTGAAATAGCGGAGGAGTTTTACAGAGATCTGTACAGTAGCCTAGACAACCACGACCTTAATACTATAAGAACTAGCAGTAGCCCAGATAACACCCCGTCAGTAATGATAGAAGAAGTCAGAAAAGCTTTGGAGAGCATGCAAAGAGGCAAAGCTGCTGGTGAGGATCAGGTACATCAGATCTGCTGAAAGATGAAGGACAGATTGTGTTAGAAAAACTAGCCACCCTGTTTACGAGGTGTCTCCTGACGGGAAGGGTACCAGAGTCTTGGAAGAACGCTAACATCCTCTTAATACATAAGAAAGGAGATGACAAGGACTTGAAGAATTACAGGCCGATCAGCTTGCTCTCTGTAGTATACAAGCTATTTACAAAGGTAATTGCTAACAGAGTAAAGAAAACATTCGAATTCAATCAACCAAAGGAACAAGCAGGATTTCGAACAGGCTACTCAACAATTGACCACATTCATACTATCAATCAGGTAATAGAGAAATGCTCAGAGTATAACCAACCACTATACATAGCCTTCATAGATTACGAGAAGGCGTTTGATTCAGTAGAAATATCAGCCGTCATGCAGACACTGCGGAATCAGGGCGTAGATGAAGTATATATAAACATTCTGGAAGAAATCTACAGGGGATCAACTGCTACCATAGTGCTTCATAAATAAAGCAACAGAATACCAATCAAGAAGGGTGTAAGGCAGGGGGACACAATCTCCCCAATGCTATTTACCGCGTGCTTACAAGAGTTTTCAGAAGCCTAGAATGGGAACAGTTAGGGATAAGAGTTAATGGAGAATACCTTAGTAACCTGCGCTTCCCCGATGACTGTGCATTGCTGAGTAACTCAGGGGACGAATTGCAACTCATGATTACGGAGTTAGACGAGGAGAGCTGAAATGTGGGTCTTAAAATTAATCTGCAGAAGACGAAAGTAATGTACAACAACCTCGGAAAAGAGCAGCGCTTCGAGATAGGTAATAGTGCACTTGAAGTTGTAAAAGACTATGTCTACTTAGGGCAGGTAATAACCGCAGAGCCTAACCACGAGATTGAAGTAACTAGAAGAATAAGAATGGGGTGGAGCACATTCGGCAAGCACTCTCAAAATATGACAGGTAGATTGCCACTATCCCTCAAGAGGAAGGTATATAACAGCTGTATCTTGCCGGTACTTAGCTACGGAGCAAAAACCTGGAGACTTACAAAGAGGGTTCAGCTTAAATTGAGGACGACGCAGCGAGCAATGGAAAGAAAAATGTTAGGCGTAAACCTTAGGAGACAAGAAGAGAGCAGAGTGGATTAGGGGACAAACGGGGGTTAAGGATATCATAGTTGAAATAAAGAAGAGGAAATGGACATGGGCCGGGCATGTAGCGCGTAGACAGGATAACCACTGGTCATTAAGGGTAACTAACTGAATTCCCAGAGAAGGGAAGCGGGTTAGGGGGAGACAAAAGGTTAGGTGGGCAGACGAGATTAAGAAGTTTGCGGGTATAAATTGGCAGCAGCAAGCACAGGACCGGGTTAACTGGCGGAACATGGGAGAGGCCTTTGTCCTGCAGTGGACGTAGTCAGGCTGATGATGATGATGATGCTAATATATTCGACATCACACCATCTGACAAACCAATCGGCCAAGTGCAAATAGAGTTTGACGATAACTTCCCAATGAATTCTAAACACTTGTCCTCTAAATATTTGAATGGCTTATTAGAACACCTGTCTTAGTTAGGTATCGATATAGTAATTGCAACGGATGCATCTATGGGTTGCGAGAAGGCTGGTTTGGGTATTTTTTCTCTATCATTACTCTGGTCAGTTTCATTACGCCTCCCAACTTACACGCCAATATTTGAAGCAGAATTAACGGCCGTTATATTAGCTCTTCGTAAACTTCCTGCGACTCATTCTTGCATTCTGTGGGTTCGTTTTTATCATCGTCGTCGGCATCAGCAGTACTAAAAATTTTTAAATCAAGAATCCCAGCAAAAATTCGTCTAGTGCGAATGATATGGGTGCCAGGCCATCGTAGTATATCTAAAAATGAGATGGCTGACACACTCGCGCGAACATTCCTCAATGCCATAACGGTACCCGACTTTCAACCAATTCCGCGTATAGATGATATTCTTGACCACTTGGGAAAGGCGGAGTTTTTCACTACGTTGGACGTAACGTCGGGATACTGGCAGGTCCAAATGCATCCTGACGATGTTCAGAAAACTGCATTTGTCACGCCTGATGGTCATTTTGAGTGGTTTGTAATGCCGTTTGGATTGATGAACGCTCCAGCTACATTTGAAAGAGCCATGAAGTCAATAATAGCGAAACATCAGCTCACCAATGTTAGCAATTACTTTGACGATGTGGTCGTATACTCAGAGACATTTAATGATCATATACGATATGTTGAGGTGCTATTGAAAGCTCTCAAAACCGAGAACGTAAAACTCATACGAAACAAGTGCCAATTTTCACGCTGCAGCATTGAGTACCTGGGCCACAAAATTTCACAATAACCAGTGACACCTGAGCAAAATAATGTGACTGCATTACTCAAATTTCCGACACCAAAACGACAAAGAGATCTCCACCATTTTTCTGCGCACTGTAAACACCTACCGTCAGTACATCCCCCTCTTCTGCAAAATCGCCCTTCCACTCACAAAACTACTCCACAAAGGCAGCAACTGGGTGTGGACTGAAGCATGCGAGCAAGCCTTTCGTGAACTGAAGTAGCGGATAACTGAAGAACCGGTGCTTCGCATATACGACCCTTCGAAACCATGTACTGTGTACTGTGACGCATCTGGCGAAGGCATCGGTGCAGTGCTGAGACAACCTGATGACAAAGGCAAAGAACGTCCTGTTGCCTACTATTCCGGCAAACATCTTAAGCACGAGATGAACTATGCTATTACAGAAACAGAATATCTTGCAATTGCAGATGCCATTGATAAATGGCATTGCTACCTTCATGGAAAGTCATTCACTGTTGTAACTGATCACTCTGCACTCCAGTGGCTGAAGAATGTTGAAAATTCTCAAGGTCGTCTCTTCCGGTGGTCTTTCAAACTGTCAATGTATGACGTGAACATCAAACATCAAAAGGGCGCAAGTAATGTCGAAGCAGATGGCTCTCCAGAGCCCCAATAGTTAATCTTCTATCACACGAAGACAGTCGGCGATGCTACAATGAGCGTCCAAAAGGAACGCATTCAATGTAAAATAACATCATCATCGTCAAAAAAAAGGACTACGCAAAATATACGTGCCCCTTGAACTACGCCCAACCATTCTGAAGAAGGCACATCAACATTTGGGCAAGCTGGAGTGAAGAAGACGCTATCACTACTGTCCCCGAAATATTATTGGCCGCAAATGGTAACCGATATTTCCACTTACATTCGGCATTGTGATACATGCCAGTGATGCAAGAAGACGAAAACAAAAAACGTTTGGGACGCTTGAATCACTGGCTCCAGCTGAAGAGCCCTTCGACCTCTTTACAATAGACACCATTGGAGGATTTCCTGGATATGGCTCGTCAAAAAGATTTATACACTTGTTTATTGATGATGCGACTCGCTACGTATGGACGTTTTCTCATAAAATTGAGAACAGCAACGCCTACATTTCATGTTTAAAACCATTTTTCTCTGGAAAACCACGGAAGCTCCTTTCAGATTGTGGAACATGATTTACTGCAAGAAAAGTCAAGCAGTTTTAAAACATAATCGTATACACCAACTATTCACCTCATCTCATCATCCACAATGCAACGACATGAACGTGTGGACAAACCAGACTATCGTAACTAGACTTAAATGCAAGATCAATGATGAACCACCGAAGTCTTGGCCTAAGCTGCTTCCGGAGGTAATTGACGAATACAACAGAACATACCGCAAAGTGAACAGATACGCAACTTCCTTCCTGATGTATGGAATTCCATCTTATCCTACTGCACTGGAACAACAGAAAGAAACTGTCGAAAAAGTGTGAAAAACTGCAGTTACCAATTCCGTCACCTACCACAATAAGAACAAAGTCATTTATGATAGAAAATTTTTTCCGATTGCGTTCCATGTCGGTGACTTTGTCGTTTACGGGACACCATGGCATCCCAACAACGGAAAACTGAGTTCCGTCATAGAAGGACCTTACAAGATTCTACGCAAGGTCTCTACAGTGAACTATGAGATGAACCGCTCCGTGCTACCCTTAAGTAGAAACTCCGACATTACGTATGTTAGCAAACTGCGGCGTTATTTTGTACCTACTGAACTGAGACTTTCTTCAGGCGAAGGGGAAGTGTGACGCATTAACAAGGTGATTCTCGGAGAAGCCAACGAAGAGGAAGTGCGCGTGCATTAAAATAAACGCATGACATCTGGACCACGACGTGTCTGAATTTTGTAGTGTCACACACACACACACCACATATATATATATATATATTAAATAGATGTTCAGAGTTTCTTCCGGCTATCGTAATAAAAGTTATAAACTCCGAGAATAGTGCAGTATAGGAAACAAAACAATGAAATATTTATTTAATCCTAACAGTTTCGGCTGGTGGACCAGCCTTCTTCGGAGGATGTAAGTGAAATGATACAAGTTCCCGTAGCAGAGGGTCACCCTCACAGTTTAAAGACCCTCCAAAAAAAGGCAAACGGGCGAACGAGGCAGCAACACACAACAAGAAGCAGAAGAAGGAGAGGAACTAGAAAGGAGTGACGGAGAGCCGCCGGAAACGAGCGGGTAATTCTGACATCGTTACTGGGTATAGGTAAGACGCGCCGCCAGCGGAGGCGACCAAGAAAAACGAAAAATGTGGAACATGTTGCCGCTTACTCGCATCCCACACATGGATCGAGTTTAAGTTCAAGTGGTTCGGCGGCTGGCCCGCGGCATCGGGCCACACACACACACACACACACAAGAAGCATACGACCAGCTCCAGCTTTCGGAAAATAATATATATATATATATATATATATATATATATATATAGTCAAGTAGATCCTCAGTGAGCGGTCACAATGTGGTTTATTTCGACGTTTCGGTATGGAGTCTGGCCTTTCATCAGGATTGAAGGTATATGTATATATATATATATATATATATATATATATATATATATATAAACTGGTACTTGCGTAACTTTTTCAATGCATTACAAATTACAAATATATTTAGAAAATATATTTGCAAGAGAAGTTGCATCGCTGGTCAGTCTTGCTCCGAGCTCGTGCAGCAAGGAACCTTTATTCTCTTCATCGGGACACACGCACATTGACAATATGCATTGAGGCAGCCTACATGTAGCATAACCTCCGTCGGCAAAGGCGCCGTTTCGGCGCGTTTAGTAGTCAACGTCATTGGGCGAGTGGTACTGCTTCAGGCGTGCGACGTTTATGATGACGCTAGTCCGAGCGGTGAATGAAGACGACGAGGCAGCTGGAGTGATTTCATAAGTAACGGGAGTCACCACACGAAGCACTCTGAATGGCCTTGTGTACGGAGAGAGCAGTTTGTCAGACAGGCCAGCGTGCCTGGTCGGTGAACATAGCAGAACCAACTAACCGGGCGAAAAGTGCACATTGTGCACTTTTCGCCCGCTCGTGCACATTGTGCCGTGACGCCGCTGGTTGTCTTTGAAGGTCAGAAGGTAATCACAAGCGGCTTTGCGTGCGTGGGCGGCCCGGCTGATGGCGTCCACGGCACAATCGGTGGTCGTAGCTGATGGCAACGGAATGAGTGTTTAGAGGTGCACTGTTGGTTCGCGGATGAACAACAGTAAAAATGTGGAGTAACCAGCTGCGTCATGGCGCGATGAATTGTACGCAAACGTCACGTATGGTAGAGCGAGATTCCAGTCAGAGTCGTCTGAGGACACGTACTTTGAAAGCATGTCGGCAAGAGTTCGGTTCAGACGCTCCGTGAGGCCATTTGCTTGCGTATGGTAAGACGTTGTGATATTGTGGCACGTCACACTGAGTTTAGGACGTCGGCTATGACTCTCGATAGAAATGTGCGGCCTCAGTACGTGAGCAGCTTGTGGGGAGCAACTTGCAAGCGATGAGTAAATTTATTTGGCTTACAATTTCAAGTTCAAATGAAGCTATAATGGCTGAGGTGGGTCTGTACCTATTCACGGTAACATTATCAAAAATGACCAGTGATCTTCGTTCTGTGCACTTGCAATTCAAAGTGACGTTTCGAACCGCTTCACCTGACTACACATTCACTTGGCAGCTTAAAAGGACTTTTAAAAGAAAAATAAGACGTATTATACGGGAACGCATAGCCTCAAATGTGCACTTTAGACATCTGAAAAGCTTTTCGAGAAAGTCTGCAAAATTGGTCAATGGAAATCGATGTCAAAGATTCATATCCCTGGTGCACGAAAAAAAAAGTAAAGACAGTTGGTAGCTTCCTCGCACGCCTGTTTTCGTTTGAATCCCGTTAAGTGGCAAGACAAAAAAGTCCACAATGATGACCAGATCGAAAAAAAATAAACTCTTGAGGAACCGTGACAAACGACTAGGAGGAAATTGATCTGCTTTCGACGTGCAGTGAACTCGTAAAGTTTGCTTTTTCGTCAGACGAGCTTGCGCTGTGGCACAGCTTATGCACACAATGCATGTGGCTTGCCTTTTTACTGTTGATCACAACTTAGTGAGCATGCAGCGGCCATTTTTACGGCAAGTCATTTCGCGCCGTCCTGCAAAACCAGTTCAGCCATTGAGTCATCAATCTCAACTATCCTGAAAAACGGAATGAAGAACAGAAAGGAGGTAGCAGATAAATGACCTGACTTCAACCGCTTTACAGTGGCGAAGAATGTTGCCGTTACTCCTAATGATTTGGCACAAGGAATTGGCGTTAACTCTTATCTCGCCGCACTTCCTTTTTCATGGTGTGCTCTTTTCGTCGGCATCTTTAGGCGCTCGAGGTTACCTCGTGTATCTCCATTCGACTAACCGTATATGAATTCAGTGATTCTGTTGTGTCTCGAAAGATTATGAAACTGTTTGAAAAAATGTACCAGGTATTTCGGAAATTTAGGTGCGATTTCTGAAAATAATTTTAATTGCTCCAATGAGCAAAGAATTCCGCAGATCTCAGGTACCTTCGCAATCAGTATTATGCGAAGCATGCACAGAGACTGTGAGCATGTTGTAATATTTTTATCGAGTGAGACGTTAATAAATGACGCTAAATATATTGCCACCTGTTGTTCTGTGCCATGGAACAGTGAGCCAGTTCTGTGCCAGTGAAAGAAGAAGACGAAGATGAGCAACCCGTGGCAGCGTAGAAGTCCTTCTTTGTGTCTGAGATTTTGACAGTCGCGTCACCATGTACGTTTGTTCGAGCTTCTAGCTTGTGATAGCTGGTAGAGGTGCTGGGTAGCCTATGAACCGAACCCCTCCCAGTTCAAGAAGCTCTATCTAATTGAAAGCACGCTTTGGTAATGAACACAGACGTACGAGCGACAAGTGAACTTTGCCTCTGCTACGGACTGCATGGGCTGTCTTGGGGGCCACGTCGACTTCTTCCGAGAGCTAATACGCTCTGTAATCCGCGAAGAACTGCAGCAGTTACCAGTACGCTCGGCGCCCACTGTCAGTTCTTTGACCGGCATCGTCCGAGATGAAGTTCAGCAGGCACTACGAGAACCGTGCTGTCAGACAGAGCCGCGGCCCCTAAATGACTTCCCTCGCATGTCGTAGCGCAAACTCTGCTCCAGCCAGCACCAGCTTTGGCTCGATCCTCTTCCCATCGCGGCTTCTGCCACGCTTCCGGTAGACAAAACTAACCTGACAGACTAACCTGCACCACATTTCACTCCTCCTCATACCACGGCCCCACCCATGCCTAAGGCAGTCCAACGAGGCCCGTACCTCAGCGACCGCCGACCGATTCCGCTAAAATCAGACGTGTAGCGGGTTCCTGATCGACGTCCTCTTTGCTATCACTGTGGCGAGCCTGGGCACATCTACCAATAGTGCACTTATAGACAGCTGAGACTTTGGGATTTTTCGGCCAACTTCCCGCCTCCTAGGTTCGACCAGTGGCCTCTGAAAATTGCGGACTACGTTTTCAAGCAGCGCGGATTGACATCTCGGCACCACTCATGTTCTCTGTGAACACGGCGGTTTTCGCCAAATCATCGCAACTATTCGGGCGGGGTGCAGGGTCGGTCATCTAGCCCGCGTCGGGAAACTATTCACTGCGACCTTCGGGGGCAAGGCCGCTCAGACTGGTCATGCTCAAGGCTCTTTATCGACGTGGATTGAATATACCGACAATACATCGACAATGACATACCTGGCCGATTGCGGAAGAGTTTCTTCAGATATACCTGTTCTGTTAGATGCTCCCGAAGTAACCGCTTTAGTGGACACTGGCGCGGACTATTCTATTATTAGCGAAAAACTGGCCGCCCTTCTGAAGAAATTAACAACGCCTTGGAACCAAGCTCTAATTCGTGCAGCTGGCGGGCATATCATCGTGCCACTCGGTATGTGCACGGCAAGATTGCAAGTCCGCGGTTGTACATTTGTTGCCAGTTTGAGCATTCTCCGGCAGTGTTCTCGAGACCTCGTCATTGGCATGAATTTTCTCATGGAGCATGGTGTTATAATTGAAATTCGATAATGTCTAGTCACTTTCGCGACCACAAACGTCACAACAGCTTACGTGGACTCCAGCCACTCTTGAGTGTCTCTTCGCGTCATCGAGGACGCTGTCACGTTACCACACCGTGCGACTGTTGTAGTTCAGACGGCGTGGGATGGAGTGATGCACGGTGAAGCAGTCGTAGAAGGTAATCACTCGCTTCTGCTGTCTCAGGGTGTCTGCGTAGCGAGAAGCCTCGTTGACCAATGTGATGATCACTGCGACGTTTTTATCAAAGACTTTAGCTACGAGCGCTTACACCTTTTTCCGGGAACTGTCATCGCCTACGCCGACCCCGACGCCAATGTCACCGAGTGTTTTCATTCCGAGGCCATGAGCACTGCTGAAGCGTCTTTCCGCAGTGTCGACATCTATCCAGCGCTTTCTGAAACGAACAAGCAGAGTTTGAGCGAGCTGATGCTGCAATTCCACACATCCTATGCATGTTCTTCGAAGATACGTCAAACGCAGGTAACGAAACACCGTATTATCACCTATGACGACATGCATCCGATACGGCAGCAGCCTTATCATGTTTCACCAACCGAACGGCACGCGTTTCAAACACAGGTAATGAAATGCTTCATTTAGGATGGCATGATACAGCCTTTAGGTAGCCCTTGGTCATCATCAGTCGTTCTTGTGAAAAAAAAGGCACGCTTTGCTTTTGTGTCGACTACAGGAAGTTGAACAATGTCACAAAGACGAGTACCCGTTGCCCAGAGTGAATGATTCTCTCGACAGGCTGCGGCGCGCGAAGTATTTTTCATCCGTCGACATGAAGAGTGGTTATTGGCAAATATATGTCGATGAACGTGACCGGGAAAAGACCGCTTTTGCAACGCTGGTTGGCTTTTATGAATTCAGAGGGCTCTCTTTCGGCCTCTGTTTTGCTCCAGCCACATTCCAGCAAATGATGGACACCGTCCTGGCACACCTCAAGTGGGAAAGCTGTCTCGTGTTAGTTCATGATGTCGTTGTCTATTCACAAACGTTTGACGAGCATCTTCGTTGCCTTCAGAATGTGCTCGAAACCATTAGATCGGCCAGGACGCGGGTTCGGATTCCGGCTGCGGCGGCTGCATTTGCGATTGAGGCGGAAATGTTGTAGGCCCGTCTGCTTAGATTTTGGTGCATGTTAAAGAACCCCAGGTGGTCGAAATTTCTGGAGCCCTCCACTACGGCGTCTCTCATAATGATATGGTGGTTTTGGGACGTTAAACCCCACATATCAACATATCAATCACCATTACTTCGGCCGATCTCAGACTCAAGCCTGACAAATGTAATTTCCGCTATGAAGTATTAAATTTTTTTGGTCACGTCGTGAGTGCCGTCAGTGTTCGGTCTCATCCTGACAAAACTGCTGTCGTTTCCCCTTTTCTAGCTCCAACTGACAAGAAAAGTCTTCGACGATTTCTGGGTCTATGCGTGTAATACCGGCGCTTTATTGAAAATTTCTCCAACATTGCGGAACCACTATTACGCCTCACGCGTGGTGACACACCATTTGTCTGGGCTGACAAACAGCAGACTGCCTTTGTGGAACTACAGTGCCGGCTCTCTTCCTCTCCCGTGCTCGGCCACTTCGATGAAGATGCTGACACAGAAGTACGCACACATGCCAGCAATATTGGTCTCGGAGCTATTTTGGTACAAAGAAAAGACGGCGTTGGACGGGTAATAGCCTACGCAAGTCGCACACTGTCTCGCACAGAATATACCTATTCTACATCAGAGAAAGAATGTCTCACGGTCATTTGGGAAATTACAAAATTTATGCCATATCTGTATAGAAGACCATTTAAAGCGGTGACTTATCATCATGCTTTGTGCTGGTTGACCAATCTACGAGACCCTTCAGGATGATTAGCAAGATGGAGTCTGTGCCTACAGAAATTCAATGTCACCGTCGTTTACAAGTCAGGAAAAAAGCACGAAGATGCCGACACGCTATCACGGGCACCTCTTCAATCCGCCAGTACAAGTGCAGAAGAGAACGAAGCTTTCGTGGCAACTCTGAGCGGGCCGGATCTTATGTCTCATCAACAAAATAACGCCGATCTAAGAATGATTATAGATCACTTAGAAGGTGGCAGCACGCCCATTCCTCGTCCAATGTCGTGAACGTTGTCATCATTTTGCCTATGAAATGGCGTATTATACAAAAAGAACTCCGCTGCTGGTGGCAGGCCTCATCTTCTCGTGGTGCCTGAAGCCCTCCGCGATGACGTCTTATTAGCTTGCCACGACGAGCCCACATCCGGTCATCTGGGCTGCTCGAGAACTATAGATCGGGTGCGACAACACTACTATTGGCCTAAAATCTCTGCCTGTGTCAAACGCTACGTGAAGAGATGCCGTGAAATCCAGCGTCAAAAGACACCATCCTTAATGCCTGCAGGCCCTTTAGAACCCATTCATCCACCTTTCCCCGTTTGATCAACTGGGAATGGACCTCCTAAGCCCGTTTTTTTGTCTTCTTCCGGCAACAAATGGATTATTGTCGCAACCGCTTACTTGGCACGTTACGCTGAGACGAAGGCGTTGCCACGAGGCACCGCAAATGAAGTTGCCAGTTTTTTATGCATCAAATCGTGCTACGGCATGGCGCACCGTCATATGTCATCACTGATCGAGGAACATCAGTCACAGCGGAGCTCTTGGATAATATCGTCAGTTTGAGCAACACAACCCATCGAAAGGCCACGGCGTATCACTCTCAGAGTAATGGTTTAACAAGAAAGCTAAACAAAACGCTAGCCGACATGATTTTCATGTACGTGGACGTACAGCACAAAACGTGGGACGACATCCTGCCGTACGTAACAATTGCATACAACACTGCAACGCAAAAAACTGCACTCTTCAAGCCATTTCGGCTCGTTTATGGTCGAGATGTTAGAACTATGCTAGATAGACGCCATGATTCCGTGTGAGGACATCGACAAGCTTTACCAATTAGCCCGCGACATCAATGAGTACATTCAGCAGGCTGAGGAAGCACGTCAGCTGGCCCGCGTGCACACCAGAACTAAACAGTGCGCATCTGCACAGCGGTACAACATCCGCCATCGAGGAGTTAATTAAGAACCTGGTGACGAAGGTTGGGTTTGGACACCCATTAGGCAGTGAGGTCTCAGTGAGAAAGTCTTGAGGAAGTACTTTGGTTCTTAAAAAGTACTCAGACGTACGACCAACGTGAACTTCGAAGTGGTTCCAGACGGACGCTCACCATCATCTCAGCGCATGTTACCACGCACAGAGACTGTACACGTCGTCCACCTAAATTCAAACTTTACGGGTAATGCAAATTTTCTTCGCGTGCCAGTGAACTCTTCATGTGAACAGTGAATGCCGTTTATTTCCGAAGGCAGGGCATAGTACGCATTTTCTTTCGTGTGCTACTTTGTTTATAGGTTCTTCATGTTGCCTACTTCGACCCACTGCTGTGCACACTTTTGTTTGAGCATCAGGTCAATGTTTCATGAGAGGAGGAGTAATGCCACCTGGCGTTCTGTGCCAGTGAACGAAGAAGATGAAAATGAGCAACCCATCCCAGCGGAGACGTCCTTCCTTGTGTCTGAGATTTTGACAGTCGCGTGTCCTCGTACATTTCTTCGAGCTCCTAGCGCGTGACAATGTGTAAAAATGTTGCACGCACTAACATATGCATAACAGTTGTAGATGTTTATATAAGCATTTTTTGCACTTGCACAAATATGCCAACAGAAACATTACTATTAGAAACACCAAAATAGATAAGCTAATGAAAAGAGCTCATGCATGCGTGATTAATGGCACCGGACGCTGCCACATAAATTACCTTCATCAGATGGCACCTGTCTGCAATTGGCGTTAAGACAACGTGGCGGCTGTAGCATAGAAGTGCGCATGTAATGTCTTTTTTTATGAACTGTGGTAACCCATCACTGCAACCACAATTGACATTTCACGAGCATTACTGTCTATATTAAAAGCAGTTCCAAGTCCTAGCGTGGGTTTGTAGTAAAAGGCTTGATTGCCACGCAGAATGCTGGGATTTGATTTATGCTGGAACCCTGACACATATTCTTTGCGTTCGTCAGGTGAACGCTGCAAATGTCAGCTTTTTCTTAACGCTCACTCTTTAAAACTAGTTATGTGTGTTCTCGTCGTTCCTCGATTGATACTAATGGCGTATTCGGTTGGGCGTCTCCAAGCGCTCTGGAGTGTTCTCAAAAGTGGTCTCGCCTTCGGTTGGTAGAATTCGAGCGCTCAGACTACCTCCGGTTATTTCTTTCAGAGGGCGAGCAGCTGACTGAGAGCGTTTCTTACCGCTCTGACTTCGAAGAGAAAGCGTGGCGCGATCTGACTATGAGGACGGATCACGTGGCACAAGCTGCCCAATCACGTGGGTGGCCGGCAAATGAACAAGGTGAGGAGCACGAGCGTGCATATCGGAAGACGGTATCACAGGTAGCATAAAACTTCATTCACGTGCGCTGTTATGGGCGTTTTTGTGCGTGTGTGGAGTGAATTCACATCTACGAAGCCATTAATGCACCACGTCAATAACGAGGTGGCAAGCGAAGGGGGAGGAAACGTCAATGCGGTCGTTATAGCAGCTCAAAGACAGCCTCGTGATTTGCCTTGAAGATAGCAGATCGGACGAAGACGATTGCCAGATTTATGCGCTGAGCTCAGAAGGCTTTCCCCATTTTAACATATGCCAGTTAGAAATAGAAAGAAAGGTCAGATATATCAGACATGTCCACTGAACTGATCAGCACCATTTCTTGATGCGGCGCAGAAAATTTTACCAGGCAACTTACCGCGCTGGCTGCACGGTGACGCTAAGCGCTTTGGTATCGCCAAAGTATTCGGATGGCACGCAGACTCTCACGCTCCGATTGACAGCTGCTTCTGCATCTGGTGACTAAGAGCCAGAAGACCGGATCAGCCAACCGAATTCGTCATTGTGTGGCAGTCACCTGTGGCACATACCCGCATACCAGTAGCACATAGCCGCCCGTTGTTATGTGCCACTGTAGAGCGAGTCATAGTCATCAAACCATCGTACCCAGGCATACTAACTTTCATTCACGCAAATTTAAGAGGGTTATCACGAGAGCACCCAGACATAAGGGGCTAATATATATATATATATATATATAGTTACATAGATGAGCACCAAAAGTGCTTGCAGTACACAAAAAGATTATTCGAAGTAAAATATTTCCCCAGAATCAGTTTGAAAAGATGATGATGCATAACGCATGTGCAATTTAACAAGCATATGCCGTTGTCATGCTGGTCAATGATGGCAAAGAGTAAAGGTTGGTGTCTGGACACAGCATTATCACCCCTGCAGCAATTCACGACTCAAGTGAATAAAATATAGACTAAGTATTTTCTCTGTCATAGGTATAAGTTTTCATTCCTTTTTCACACACTTGTGTTTTCTCAGACTCCCCAGACTCAGCTCTCTAACAATTCATGATTTGTTCGAGCCGTCTGATAGTCTTCTATGCAGTTGGCACCTAAGGCTATATGAGAACCATTGACCTTATAATAAGTACTCTCACAGAAAACTATATTACATCCATTCAAGCATTATCAGATGCAAATATTGGTTTAGGCATTGAAAGTTCTATCCTTGCATATCACAAGCTGGCTGTGGGTGCTTTTTTCAATGTTTTCGATCTTATATCTTATCTTATATTCCTGTGTGTTATGCGAAATCACATGGTATTGTAGCATTTTTTTATCAGTGTCAAAAATGTAACTTCTTCGGATGACTTTGTAATAAATACTGATGTACTAATGACGACTAATACTCAAGCAAACCTAAATTCAACAACCGAATACAATGAACGCGGCAATGAAATAATCCCGTTCTTACCTTTGTGTGTTCGTCATTGTACCTTGGAGCGGCTGCCTTCCACCACTCAAGACCCACCTAGTAACTCATCGTAACAAGTAGCTGCAGTTGATATGCGACTCAACGTGGTAAATATACTAATACGAAAGCGCGGAGAAGTTGTGCATTAAATATTTTAACTTTTTCAGAAAAGCTGCAAAAGTGATTCACTGAACTTCATCGCTTCCTCTTGAGTGTGAAATAATGGCCCATTGATGATTCTTCAATATATTCTACGGCTACAGAATTCAATCTACTTTTTACAACCTGTAATTTGCATAAATTTTTCAGTGGGTCTTTGTGTTTTATTACTGATACCTGAGATCTTTATTAGCTTCCAAAAAATCATTGCATGTTACTCATTTCCATCCAACGAACCAGGGGTTAAAAACAGGAAAGGTTAACAAAAACATTGTGATAATTAGCAAGAGATGGTCCTTCTCATTCTCAATCTTGGCACGTTTGAGGTCGTTCTCATTGGCGAAAGCCAGATTTATAGAAGGCGCGAATCAGGGAACGTCTGCAAAGACTAAAAAAGTGGAAACCACCGCAATACAGCATTCTAAAAAGTACCATGACCTTGCGACAAAGATAGTGCGAAATAGAAAGGCGGGGTTGCGATATAAACATCAGACCTGCTCAATACGCCGGAGGACCTGGCCTCTTTCCATCTCGCTTGCTGAGTACAAATCTTCAGGATTGACTCGATCAATTCTAAAGCGTGGCACCGTATTACAAGTGGTGGGAGAGATACCATCACAAGGCACATTTGTGGTTAGCTTATTTCTCTTGAAGGAGACTGCACGGATGCAATTCATAAGCCAGGGTATCAAGTTGGCCATGTAAATATATTTGGAGACGTTGCAAACGCTGCAGCAATAAACTGTCAAACTAGAAGACGCTGCAAGCGAGATCTGTATCATCATATGTTATCAAGTATACGGTCAAAAAGGTAACCATTCAGTATATTGCCCCGTGTACATGGTGATGAACAATACGATGTGAATCAAGCAGAAGCAAAACACCTATTAGCGAATTTATGCGAACAAAAAAACGAAATGACTCACTGAGTGCTAAGATACCCTCTAACGCAATAATCAGCGGATGGTAACCTCATCGTGCGTAATACTCTTTGCTTCATGGGCACGCCTGAGAAAACCTTTCAGCGTTGTAGCTGACACTATTTTGAGTTCAAGCAAAATTTGCAAACGTGTGCACGCTCAGCACATTCTGTACATAACAATTGGGAAAGATGTCATACATACCGGTGCATCCTGGGGTGCTCTGCAGGATGACCCGGGTTTGGGGAAATTCAAGGTCTTTTCTAGCTTTGATGACATGCCCTTTCAAACGAGGTAACAGTTCGAAAAGGTCAAAGCCGTACCTCAGCACTTGCTGCATGCTATCGGTCACAATGAAATGCGCACCCACGTCAAAGAAGGTAGAAAAATTTGAGCGGTATATTTAAGCTGGAGGCAATTTTTTATTTAGTTTTTGTTCCAATCAGTGCATAAGTGCATTAATCCAAGCAAAGTGTTTACCAACAAACTTTACCTGAAGTAGGGCTCATTTCAGTTTTTTTCAAGCCTTCTAAAGACCCCTAATATAAAATTTGCAAAGTCGACGTACTAGTGTTGCCTAAGCGTCCTTGTGGGGGAACTTCTGAGAAATTATTAGTGAAGAGTGTTACCTAAATTATATGTATTTTAATTTCACGTTAAAAATGAGGGCTCGCCTGAGTTTTCAACACCAGTCGACACCTTCTTTAGTTTGACGCAGACAGAGGCCCCACGTGATGTTCCATGTTTAAGGCAGGTATTGTTGACGTCAAAAAATATATGCGGGATGCGCACAATGCCTCAAGTGGCATCTGGCGGGGGCTGTTTCTTGTCGCCCGTCAAGCTCGGTTGTCGGGCTGCTCTCGATGTGGTTTCGGTTGCTGATGCGAAGAATTACTTTTTTTTGAGAGGCGCGCACTCAAAGCAATCGCATCGTTCAATTCTTCCCCAACCAGTGGTATCGGATTTTAAAATGGTGCACTCAGCAGCACTGAAACTTCAGCGCACGCATTGCTGCGCCTTATTCATTACATTCTTGTTAGGACAGTTGAGATAGGTACCGTCTGTAGCGAGTGCAATAAGATTGTTTCTCCTATCACATGTGGTGATGTGTGACGCACTGCTGACGCAGGTAACGGGGTAATCACTAAGTGTATCATGTGATGGAGCCCTCTCTTGCATCACACTGGAATAATTTCCATGTTTTCGGCCCCTTTCTGCAATTTTGAGTTCAACAGCAATGGTAGCAACCTAAATATTTTTATGATATAATATTTTAAGCCTTATCCATTCATTTCGAACTACGTTTGAGCACTACAAACCTTGGTATGTCGTTTAATAGGCGTTTAGTGCGAGCATAATCATGTTAATTGAGGCGTATAGAGGAAGACAAGTCAAGTTAAGGTGCCTTAATTTTGCTTTCACAATTGTTTTCCTGTTTTTTTCGCATCAATAACCAAGCAATATTTTTTCAGTTTTTTTCCGCAAAAAATAATACCTATTGCAAAGCAATACAATCTAAACAACATTCCTTGGGTTCCGTAATCTACAAATGAATATCTTGGCGTGCGCAACAAAAACACTTAAGTTGTACAACTGACGTAAGGTACGTCATCAACAATGCTAATCACTTGCTCGGCTAGTTCCAACCTAAATTTTTCATAGCACCCCGTTCCTTCAAACTAACACTCTATAAGTATTTCATACGCTCTGAACCTGAGTATGCCTCTGCCATATGAGTTCTTAGGGATGCTGATGTTATCTTTTCCTTTGAACTAGAACGAAATACCTCTGCTAGATTCACCCTCTCTAACTATAACAACACTGCCAGCGTAACCTTCACAAAAACATCACATTTTGTATAGAATCACTGTCAAGCAAAAAATCGGCTGTGTTTTGCTATTTTATAAAATTTTCTAGCATTAAACTGGTAATAATGACCTTATGCGCCGGCCTATGTGCGTTTCGAACAAGGTTCATAATCGTAATAAGGTATAGGAACTGCATAATATCACACTATGTCTTTCAGTCGTACATTCTCTTTACGTCTCAGGTTTGAAACCACCTTCCATCATGGGTCGCGAATATCGCTTACTGCAAATATTTTCATGAAACATTAACTGAAATTGCACAACCAGGTTAATGTCTTGACTTGTCTTGTCGCCTAGAAGATTTTGGCTCACACCCACAAGGAGGATTGGCCACACCGTGCCTTATAATTAAATTTTTTTATACAACGCTTGCTAAAAAAGGAGAAATTGCATAAGAACAATAATACAGTTCCTTTTAAAGAAACGTGAACAAGTGCAGAAGAATTTGATAAACAGAATACAAAAAACAAATTAGCAAGAATGAAGAAGGGGGACAAAGAATATGATATATCTGGCAGTACCGTTAGCAGCGTATTCTTCCGGTTGCCTGAATGAACTTATGTAGCGCTGACAGAATAGCACTGCGTCCCGCACCCAACTGACTGACTCCAAACTATAAAAGGGTGGATGTATTAACTGGAAATCCGAGCATACCGATCGGTCTCTCAAGAATTATTCGGCATAGTGTTACCGCTACCTATTGCTCATGTTTCTTCATAGTCTTCATTTTTGAAAGAACTACTGTTTTTGTATATTATGAGGAAATATTGTGTTACTTGAATTCACTGCGGTGCTTTATTTCTATATTTTCTGTATTTATTCGCTTTCCGCTTCAATATAATTGCCATGAAGCTACTAAAAATATACAAATAAAGAAATCACTATATAATTATTCAGCCAAAGACACCTTTCTGTGATCAATACGAGACACAACAATTACATGAGCGAGGTGGCCTGAATTCGCGTTATCAATGGCTGTATTTACAATCAAAAGGGAAGTTGAATGTACAATTAGTGATGACATGATTCTGAGTCGAGCAGCGAGACTTTAACTTTGCTGGGTTCGTAGCGAACTCAATTTTACTGATCATGTTTCAACTGAAAAGAACGTTTTTTTATCCGACTTGTATTCGTGCTTACTGAGCTCAGAACGACGTCAATTCCGCAAAACATTTTCCGTAACTGACGTCGAAACTCGGAGGTTCCAGGAAAGCACGCATGTTCCTGAGGCCCATGCTCTTGCGGAGAAAACGTTTCTCCGATATAGGTACGATACTTTCAATGAATACTTTACGTATGGAGAATAACTTAGATTTCTTGGCCGCATCAACTGCATATTTTAAGTCGATCGGATCTGTGTTGTACACTACGGCGATCGAAAAGCCGTAGTGTACAACACAGGACGGCTCTATGACTCCTATTCGCTCTTGCATTCTCCTCTCAGAGAAAGCTTATATACGTTCGGGTGGATAAATCGCTGCCACCAGATCGCTATTTACTTGCAGACATGGGTTTGATCGCCACAATGAAGACAGTATCCAAAGAACAGTTCACATCAGGCGTGGCAGATTTACAAGCTTCTCGCAGTTCCTCCGCTGCACTGAGTATAGGCGCAGGCAATGGAGGCACGCGATCTATGTACCGTAGACGATTGAGCGTGACATGTGCTTTTTTCTCCAAACGATGAGACTTGTTTTCAATCGCTGGCGCCGGCTCCTCTCGTCTTCATTTAGTAAAGTAGCTAATTAAGTAGCTTATTTCGAGTCTCAGAATAGTTGTTTCATCGGCTATAGAAATAATGCTTCCTAGATCTAAACCAAGCGATCATTAGCGCAAGTACTGTAGAACAATGAAAGCAGCGCTGCTTACCATGGCTTCCCAGCTAACCTTCAAGATTTAATTTCATACACGTCTTCAAACTTTTCAGATATGAAAAGCCCGTTGGTGGCTTCTCTATGTTGGATCAAACAAACTTACTCACGAATAAAGTACTTTCTAATGCAAATTCTGAGCGTCGACATTTAGGTGTCCTGATAATGTGGCAAGTTGGTACATACAAATTGAGAAAGACGTGTAGGTATGTACAGTTTCATATCACTCTATATTTTTGAAAATATAGAGTGATATGAAAAGACCCGCCATGGTATTCTAGTAGCTAGGACACTCGGCTGCTGACCCACAGGGCGAGGAACTGAATCCTGGCAGCGGCGGTCAAGTTGTTATGGATACGACAGCTATAGAGGACCATGTGCTTAGATCTAGGAGCATGTTTAAGAACTGCGGTTGGTAAAAATTTGCGAGCTTTCCCATACGGCGTCTATCGTGCTTTTGTAAATGTAAACTTCAACAAATGATATATTACTCTTTCTACCTAACAGATGTCTTCCAGCATTTTATTGTAAAAGTTATTTTTTGTGGTCACTGATGTGAGTCTAGATAAGATGGACTCGCTGAACCAATCCCTGGTTCTGCAAAACGATGCCTAAGTAAGTGTTTCGCGAAGTCATCACCCCAATGAGAACAAATACTATTGAGGGGAATGGGATGTACTCTCACATAGATGGTAAGAATGTGCTGTTTGTTTTTATTTATTGCTTATTTTAAGTCGCTCAGAAATAACAGTGATTGGATTCGATTTGCTGCTAATGCCAGGCGCAGAAACAGCACGCTATTTTTTGTAAAGTGATATGGACGAGAATTACAGCGGCTGCTCAATCTTGGCAAAACACTTAGAAGTAACGGATTTGAATTCGGGTGACTGCAACCGAATGAACTCATGGTCTATTGTTTTTTAATTCGGTTTTCCTTGGTAGAATCTGAAAACGTTGTGCTCAGATACCTATCTTTTTTTTTGTAGATGTAGACATAGATCCTGAACTTGGGGCTCACAGCCACTATGGGGGTGGGTCAAAAATCGGGTAGATTACCAAAATGATCAATTCATTGATTTGTGGGGTTTAACGTCCCAAAACCACCATATGATTATGAGAGACGCCGTGGTGGAGGGCTTCGGAAATTTCGACCACCTGGGGTTTTTTAACGGGCACCCAAATCTGAGTACACGGGCCTACAACAATTCCGCCTCGACCAGTTAAGCAGCCGCCGCCACAGGTCGCGGATGTTAACAGAATGAAAAATAAAATTTATATATATATATATATATATATATATATATATATATATATATATATATATATATATATATATATAGGCAGGCAGGGTGATTGAGTGGCCGTAGCGTTGCATATAGTCAAGTAGATCCTCCGTGAGTGGTCACAATGGGGTTTATTTTGACGTTTCGGCCTAGAGTCTGGCCTTCATCAGGATTGAAGGTACAGTTTGTTGGTGCTCAGCTTTGTACAATTTCAAATCAGAGGGGGGGGGAGAAAAAAAGAGAAAAAAGGACAGAAAAAAGAATAAAGAAAAAAATGAAAAGAAAAATATTACTCTCCCATGCGCCTCCCTCCCACTCTTCCTTCCACATCCCCCTCCATCTCTCTCCCTTTTCTCCTTTCAACCTTTCTGATGTCTGGGATCAGTGTATCCTTCCTTTCACTAACGCATTGTCCCCGACCAGATGGCGCCTCCTGGCTCTGGCGGTTCGGTGTGGGGGGAAAAGGGCTTTTTTTTAAAGTTTGAGCCTTTAACTACTCGTCGTGGAAAGAGGGGTGCCGCGTATTGCCGCAGAGGCGGGTAAGCGGGCGCAATGCGAATTCGTTGCCCGCTTGTGAATTACGCGTGCAGTAGAGGCCTCCCGACTGTGCAGAGGGTTGCAGTTGAGCATGTCATGTTTGGCACAATTGATTTGATAGTAAAGTAAAAACAGAAAACAGACGACAGCTGTACTTAGGAAGAGTAGTTTTATTTATTTATTTATTTATTTATACAATACTGCAGGCCACAAATGGGCCCAAGCAGAAGTGGGGGTGTTGCAGAGCCGTTAGAACAATTATACAATCTTTAGCGAGGTAAAAACAGGACAATACAAAATGTTTGGAAAACACTGTAAAATATTAATACAAAATTTGACAAGTCAAACATTTGATCAATAGATTTCAGCACATTGTCAGATGAAAGAATTTCATGCGGGAGGTTATTCCAGTCGATTATAGTGCGGGTAAAAAAAGAATACTTAAAATTGTTAGTGCGTGCTGTGATAGGCGAGAACTTTGCAGAATGGTAATTCCTGGTGGGACGCGATGATAACGGAGTCAGGAAGGTCGATGTTTCGAGTCTGATATTCCCGTGTGATAATTGAAAAAGAAATTTTAGCCTATTCATTTTGCGTCGAGATTCTAAAGTAGGGATTTTATTCATCTGCATTAGTTCTGTCGGGGAGTCATAACGGCGGTATCAGTTGTAAATGAAGCGGACGGCTAATCTTTGGATTTTTTCAAGATTGTCAATGTCTTTTGTAGTATGTGGATCCGAGACTATGCATGCGTATTCAAGGCATGGTCGTACAATTGTGTTATACGCAAGAAGCTTTATGTTCGCAGGCGAATTTTTCAGTTTATGTCTTGGTAAACCTAGTTTTCGTCGTGCTGAGGCGCATACTTTAAGAATGTAGGAGGACAATGTTAGATTACTAGTAATTGTAACGCCAAAATATTTAAAGCTATCAGTTCGCAAGATAGGAAGACCATTGATTGTGTACTGATGTTGATATGGTTGCTTTTTGTTAGTAATACGCATAAATACGGTTTTCTCAGTATTTAGTTTCATGTCCCAAAGGTCGCACCAATTATTTATTGCGTCAAGGCTATCGTTTAGAATTTGCTGATTATTAGAGGAATTAATTTTGCTGGATAACAAACAGTCATCTGCAAATAGTCGTATTTCAACGT
The DNA here is from genome assembly GCA_013436015.1 of Rhipicephalus annulatus. Lineage (NCBI taxonomy): Eukaryota > Metazoa > Arthropoda > Arachnida > Ixodida > Ixodidae > Rhipicephalus > Rhipicephalus annulatus. Next base: position 130,275 of record WOVY01000231.1, on the reverse strand, counting down.
CTTCTTTAACACATGATACTACATCGTTAATATAAATCAGGAAAAGTAATGGTCCCAGAACACTTCCCTGGGGGACGGCGGAGTTAACAGGAAGGAAGTCTGAATGAGAGCCAAAACAATCCCAAGTTACACTTGGAATTGTTTTGAGTTGTCCAGTGCCCTTCACAGCAGCAGTGCCATGAGCTCAGTTACTATTTTCATTATTGCCGTTATTGTTTTCTGTTGCTCTAATTGCTGCAAGTTCACCAGGATTCTAATTTATTCCTCAGTCGAGGGTGGTAAATCGGTGGATAAGGTATGACTCTCGTTGTTCATTTTCTCGGTTTATTTGAACCCTGTCTCCAAGAGCGTTACTGATAGTTTGTCGAATGCAAGGTCGGAAAAATTGAGATGAGACTTAGCCACAGCGAGATTTATTCGAATGAGATGGCAGATTCGTTAGCCAAAGCATATTTAAGCGGACCACTCTTACCCTTTTTACCTGACTTCGCTTGTGTAACAGCACACAGATATAGAAATGCTTGTTTGCATAGGGAAATAGGAAAAATTATCATTGGCCAAAGTACAAGACTTCGTACATCTAAGATTTTGCTGGAACAAACAGTGGTGTGTATCTCGGCCGATTACAATCACCACGCAACAATTACCACATTACGATGCAGAATTCCACACCTGAATTATTACTTACATAAAGCTTGGCTAACAACATATCCGTTATGTCTCTTTTACAAGGAATTAGAAACAATAGATCATTTCTTCTATTCTGTCATCGATATTCTTATGAAAGGAAAAGATACCTGTCAGAACCAATTGAGAAGGTGGCTTAAAAAATATATGTGGCAGTAATTTTATCTTTTGGAGGGATTAGATTAGGTTATAGCCACAGGGAGGTTTGTTGTGCTGTTTGTGCGTACATAATAGCAACAAAAACACTTCCTTGTTAGTCTAGCGTAATTAACATTTTCGACTCCGACACTATCTCATAGCCTGACCGCAAGCTCTTGTAGCATTTTCGTACATTTTTTACGAATTCTTTTCGCTTTATATTTAAATTTCATTTGTAGATTTTAAAAGGCATAACAAACAAACTTGATGATCCTGCCGCCACACTATTGGGCGATCGCAATTTGTGGGCAAGTTCCAGCATAGCAAAAGGCTCATCATCAACATCGTCATCATCATCATCATCATCATCTTCTTCTTCTTCTTCTTCTTCTTATTCTTCTTCTTATTCTTCTTCTTCTACTTCTTCTTCTGTTCCTCGGGTGTGGTTGCTTCATTGTGTCTTCTGGGCCTAATAAAGGTTAGCTTCTCCGTTGTATCACAAGTAATGGAGTGTGCTCTGCGATGTTCCGTCCTCTCCGAGGCCGCTCTACCTCCTGGAACTTCGCTCAGGTCATCGTCTGTGCCAGGTGTCCGGTAACATGTCTGAGGATGAGATAACCGGCGCTTCTGCGTCTACCTCCACGCCACCGGCTACCGCTATCTATCCATCAAGGATTATCACCGCTCCCCAGCGTGATCCGCCCACGTTCGCCGGACTTCGAGGTGAAGATGTGGAGGATTGCTCGGAACAGTTCAATATAGTTCCACTAACAACTTGGATCATCCTCCCAAGCTTCGCCGTGTTTCTTTCTATCTGACAGACGTAGCGAAAACATGGTTTTTAACCATGAAACGGACATCAAGACTGGACACATTTCAAGCAACAGCTTCGCCAAATCTTCGGCCCCCCGGCTGTTCATCCAGCCCTCGCGAAGAAGACACTGGACGCTCGCCAGAAACAATGCCATCAGTCTTACACTTCGTTCATAGAGCACGTGCTTGCTCTATGTCAGCGTTTCAGCACGTCCATGTCCAAATCAGAGAGGGTTCGCCATCTATTCAAAGGGAACGGCACGGTCGCGTTCAATGCCTTGGTCATACAAAACACGACCACAGTCGCTGATGATGTCGCCACGTGTCAACGCCTTGAGCAACTTGAGTCCCGATAATTACCGCGGGACAGCCCTGAAAACACCACCACAACTGCTGCCTCATTGCGTGCTATGATCGGGACGTATATACGGGAAGAGCTGTGATTTTTCGGCCACTCAGTGACACCGACTCCACCTCCCCCCTCCAACACATATTTGCGCGACGTTATCAAAGAGGAGTTGGCGTCAATGACCAGGGCAGCATATGTGGACTCTCCGGTACCTAGACTCTAGCTGACGTATGAACAAGTCATCGCTGGTTCATCACCCGTCGTATAACCGAAGCCTGCACACACGACGCATGTTCCCCTTGCTTTCTATGACTCCGAGTGCGCCTAGCCGGCCTCTTTCACCAACCATGGCGGCCACCTCGTCTGATCTGTTAATACTGCGGCTATCGGGGCCATATCGCACGCTTCTGTCGGAAGCGTCAGCAGGACGAGCGTTGGGGATTCAACCCCTACGGACGGGATGATGAACAAGTGGGTCCGCTTTCCAATGTCGTTCTTATGATCGGCCGCTGTGTCACTCACTGCCGCCAACTGCGACATTGGAGCCAACCCTCCTTACCGCTCTACTAGACGCCGCTCACCATCACCTCTCGACTGCTCCACGTCTCCATTGCGACCAGCCTGGATATTCAACAACGATCGCCCGGAAAATTACCTTATGCAGCTTTTGGAAGAAAAGCTGCATCGAAATAAAAGGCGGAATTTTCTTCAGTACGTCCATACAATACGATATCTGTTTTAAGAGAAGGTTTGTACATGGAAGCTGTAATAGACATTGGTGCTTGTTTGTCTGTGATTGATCATTCCTTGTGCTCACGTCTGTCAAAAGTCACCACCCCTTATGATGAACCTACACTGTTCACTGGTCAAGGGGACGCCATTATACCTGCTGCTTTGTGCACCGCTCGTGTTTTTATTGCTGGTCTTCTCCATTTCGTACCATTCGCCGTGCTACATAGTTATATGTATTCGGCAAAGGAATATTACCAGAAGTGTTGATCTTTTGTAAATTACTCCTGACGAAAATTTGGATGAAAGCCCCTTCTGAAGCAGCAATAAATAATCAATATAAAAGAAAATTTTGTAATAGTCTACATTTGTTAACTAAGAACTTCTGAAATTGAGGAGAATCAGTGAGTCCCTTCGACTGTGTAATCAAATCTTGCACAGCCTCGCACACTTTGCCGTTGTTGTGCGCTAGGGTACGTGCACCTAGGTGTAGTAAATTGCACGTTGTCAAAGCTAACCCAAGGATTCAAAACGGAATTTCGAGTGTTACCTTTCTTAATGATGAAAAATTTCTACAAGAGATCAGAAAGTGTTTCACAGTTTCCTAGTCTCCACAAAAATAACAAAGCGGGGACGGAGTCAAGCCTGCTTTGAACAAATAAAAATTTAATGAAGTAATATGACAGCGTAATCGAGTCATTAAAACTTCCACTTGTCTGTTATGACGTGAGGACGTTTTCTAGGGTGTCTTTAGGGAGTTGAAATCAGGAAACATTTTTAAAGATGATGTAGAAAATTCTCGCTTCATAATTTGCCTCCGAAATCTAGACGCTACTAACGCAGTTGTAGGGGTAATATTGATAGCTGGTACGTCTAACACCGCTTTCTCTAGTGTATCATCTGTTTCAAATAAAGATATTTCTCTATGCCCCGGCACCCATACTGATCGCACCTGAGTCAAGTGATTCGGTACTCAGGAGTTGAAGTCGCTTAATGCTTTTGAAAAAACGAATGCCGTGAGCAAAATTTTGACTGACAAGGAGCCCACTTTATGTGCTGTTACTTCGTCTTTGTTTGGCACTCAAACGTCTTGTGCATGATTGTGGGGCTTGTTCATTTTCTGCGGCATGCACGCGTTCGCTCCTTGATGCCATCGACAGCAACGGCAATGGTGAGACCTCCTATTACAGGAACGGGCACCCAAGAGCTGCGTTATAAAGTCGAAAGAGATGAACAGAAAAAGATCGAGCTATTTTTCTTAATTTTCCTATTTGAACTAAAATAACAAAGAACCCTTCTAAAAATGGGGCCAATCACCATTCCCAGTTAAGGTGCCAATAAAGAAACCGCAAAGGGTTCCGCGGCATTGCGCTTACCCACACTGACAAAAACGCGAAATATCTGTTTTTTTTAGCTTCATTAAACTAGCGTATTGAACACTCTATAAAGTCCGAAGACTTTTTTCGTGGAAAAATGGGTTCAAAGACCAATACACCTGGAGATGAAGAGCAGATCGTCTCGACGTCCGTTATTTCGGCGCAGATCCTTCGCCCCCCCCCCACATGTGTTACGCGATATCCTTCGCCCCCCCCCCTTTCTCTAGTGCACGCTATGTCCACTGTTTTTAACAGACACAAGAAGTTTTCATCATCATTGAGAACCCAATAAACAGTCTATATCTAACTGCATAACCTTAAGGTGCTCGCCATCTTTAAGCGCGGTAAATGCGGCCAAATGCACTGCGGCGTTGCCACGATCCGCGGATCCACGGCTTCTCGCGCCAAGATGATGGATGACAGCGTCTTCTCGGGAAAGTGCCTTCACTGCCGCGACAACTGCATAAACTATGTCGTATGCACATCGGCCTACCCTACACTTAAGGTTCTATCTCGCATCACTTTGTGACATGCATGCCTTAAGAGAAGTAAACAAAACCTATTTTACTGCTACGCTATTTTTGCTTTTACTAATGCAGTTCCAAGTAAATATTTTGTTATGCTATGTACAGTTATTGGGTTTATTATACATAAAATTTGATTATGTTCATTTGGATTCAGGAAAAAGCAGTACATCAGACTAAAACCATTGGCAGACTGATTGCTACAACAGAAAAGTGAGCCATGTTTTCAGAAGAATATAGCTGATTGTTTATTGCACAATGATACATGATAGCTTAAGCATTGTCTATTAGTGTTTGGCAGCTGTACTATCGTTCGACATGAATGCACCCATGAAAACGTCTTGCGCCACATATCTATACAGCCGTATACAGAATACGGTGCCTTCTGTGCAAAGATCACATCCACAAGCAAGAAATGAACATTGATATACAATACAACCAGATTAATAACGTCATCATCTGGCAATAATGGAAAGATTTACTTTAATATTCGCAGCAGCTTTGAGGATGCAGCCTACTAGCAATCTCATTCGGCAGGCTGCCTTCACAAAGCTGTTGCAAGTGTTCGACCAATTCTGTCTTATAACGCCACGGCAAGTGCTCCCCTGTATTAGGGTATGGTTTAGTTAGGAAAAACTTTATTTTTGAAAATTCAAAGATATCGGCTCTAGCACACAAAGGGCTACACCCACGGTGGGACTGTGAGGTTTCCACCTACCGCCGCGTCGTTGGTCCTCTGCACAACTGAAAAGTTGTGAAGTTATGTCCTGACTCCACAGAGCGGAGTTCCACTTGCTGTATGATGATGGATCAGTGTGGCGTACCGAAGGACACTACCAGACTATAGGGTGTAAGGTGACTGAACTACCACAATTAGTACACGAGTTGATTGAATAAATCTCAGGATAAAGATTGTGGAGAAAGAGAGGGTAACGGTACGTTTTCGCTTGAAGTAATCTCAAGGTCAGTGCCTGTGCTCTATTTAGCTTTGCATGTGGAAGTGGTGAGTTTCTTCTATTCATAGCGAAATTCTGGACAGTTTCAATTATCGTAGTTGGCGGATCTCTCATTACCTTTTTTAAAGTAGACCTGCAAGCGGCCACGGAAATATAACTTTAGCTCCCTGGAGTGGAGCGTTTCATTAGGATCGCAAATCCAGTCAGCCATGTTGCTCATATAAGCCTGCAGCCATGAAAGGGCATGGGTTGGAAGTGATTTCTCATTTAGTATGTTGTTAACCTCTTTGCACTCAGCTCGGACACTGAAGGCATGAATGGCTGCTCTAGATTCATGAAATATATTTTAATGTTTGTGATCTAACAGAGCCGAGACAATGGTGACCTGCGCAGCGGGATCCGCAGTTTTGGCGCATAATAATGACGCATTAAAGAAAACCACGTTGTGGTTGATTGCCACTACTATAAATAGGTCTCTATGATCATCGTATTGCACCGCGTCCACGACAGGCACCCTCGTCGAAATCCGTAACTTGGCGAAGAAGGGCCTGAGGGCGCACTCTCCTCCTTCCGACATCTTGTTAATGGTACATGTTCTGCGCGGAAGGTGAGACAATTATAATATCCTTCTGATATCTCGTCAATCCTTAGTCTTTTTAACGCTTTTTTTCAGCCAGGTATTAAAGTATTAGGAATTTTCTACTGCAGAAGGCGGTTTGTGTGGGGCAGGAAGAGATCCAAGTTTGGTGCTTTACTGGGCTTGGGAATGATTATCGCCTTGGCAAACTTCCACTCTTTCGAGAAAGCACCCTTCCAAATTCTACTTTTCTTATTTGGAAAAAAATTGGCAGAGTCTGCTTCCAAGTTCGGAAGCCCTTTGTTGGTGATCATATCCGGACCCGGTACCAATAGGCCATTGAGTTTTTGCAGGGCAGTTCGCACAATGCTCATGCCAAACGGTTCATCCAAATAAAGACAAGTTGTTCCCGTACACCCCAGCTAGGCTTGCATGTTGAAATCGGCTGCTAGTGGTAGATACGTTTAAGCCCATTGCCCTAGTATATGCACTCCCGAGGAAGAATCTTGAGCAAGATGGAGTACTGTAGGGAGGATTTCCTTTAATTATATTGTGTGCTCACCTATGTAGTCAATCATTTAAAGACTCCATTTACCCAGTATTCGTATTTGTCCTTCAACAGAGTTCCAAATTTCATCCCACTGTTGCCTCGACAATTTCCGGAAAAGTCCGTGTATTCGCTTATACAACTTTGCGCACCGAAGCTGATGATCAAGCTCCTGACCCTCCATTGAGCAATAGTGACTATTTAGCCTTCAGTAAATTAGCAAGTCGACTGTCTGTTTTTCTCTGTCCTTACCTCTCTCTCAATTGTCTCGATAACCACCCTAGCATCCTGCGCCAGCATCTTTGTCCACTGCTCCAGAGACTCCAGGTTTTTCTCCCGTTCCTTTCGAGCTCTGCGTGACTCCAAAATCTTATCTCAATCCGCGTACGTAAACAATATTTTATATTTTGCCTCCATCTGTAATTTGAGAAATGTAATACAGTGATCACGTCGTAAATCCGTCAGAAGGTTTTCTCAACCGACGGAGTTCGAAACTATAGGTCCGAGGTGCAGTCTCTGGTGGTGGATTTACCGCCTCTAGAAAGAAACGTCGGGTCTGTTATTACCGACAGCTCCACAACTTCTGTCTGCTACCCCTCACTCTTACCCTTAACGAATCATACGGGTTGTTCGATGCTATGAAATGCACGTTGATATCAACTGCTACAACCAGAAGGGAGAGTTCAGCGAATCTCTTTGCCTTAGCCATGATTGTCTTGAAACACTGCCTTTGATCTCTAGGACATATATTGAATTTAATAATACTGGACTCGCTGAAAGCACTCGGAATTACCTCAACCAAAAATATCTCCGTCTTTTAGGCTATACCTCTACAAGCATGGGTCAAAAAGGTGAACTTGTTGGTGAATAACACGGCAATGCCTCTAATTCTCGCACTGGGCTGTGTGTTTAAATAGGCGAGTAACATTGAGAAAAGTGGTGCTGCTGCTGAAGTTTTTACAGACAGTGGGCCCCCGCTTACTGCCAACGATCTCCAAGACTGTGAAGCACATTCACACGACGGAAATTGGCCATAACAATCAAGAATATTCTCTCAAACGGCTTTATATACGAACTCACGCCACGGGTTGCAGACGTGCTCAAATAAAAGCGACAATTGAAGAATTACGCGCATCAAAACACCAGGAAGCGCACACGAACGTCGAAACTACGCGCTCGGCAATGGTAGATGACATTATATGATGTCGGTGACGAGTGGTCAACTGTCATTTATAGTTTCGGTATGATGTTTCCGCTTCTAGTTTCGCGTTTTGATTGCACGTTGAACACAGCCTGTTGCCTAGCATTTTCCTTTCTCCCCCTATGTTTCTCGATGAAATTATTGGCCAATTTTTGCAACATCTCTGAAATGAAAAGAAAAAAGCAAGTGTTTCCCAAAATCTTTACGTTTTTTTTCCGCACTTCCCACCACTACTCGTTAGTGCGATGATGCAGTGCTTTTTTCCGTAGCTTGTACGTCACCACCTCACTACGTTGACGATGATCACTGTGATAGTAAGGTGTGAGAGAAACAAGGCGCGTTTAAAGATTCTTACATGTTCATCGGTGCCATAATGTGTATAGAGCGTCGGACACTTCTTCTAGCGGGTCGAGAGTTATACTGTGCTTGTTTTCGGAGATATTCACATGAAAGAAAGACCTTTTTTTCACATTTCCCGAACACCACTTCCGTGACAGCAATTGTGAAAAAATGCGAAAGAGCTAGAGAGGTTCACAAAAGTATAAGGCGGAACCTACGCAGTCCTAGCTGCGAGCTTGGCGCAGCGCCACAGTAATTATGTCAGCGAAGACTTAGAAGACACTGGCTTGAAGCCCTTTGGCTTTGAAGACTGCGCTGCGAACGAAAAAAAATCTATAATAAGTGAACTCTTCCTGCTCAAGAGCGTCACATGCCAAGATGGCTTGTATCAGACAAGTTCTACCTGTCTACATGCTGCGCACTACTGTAGAGGCATTTATGGTGCTTACAATATGAAGGAGGAGCACCGTGAATTTACACCACGTTCGAAGGTTTCAACAATACAACGTGATCCCAACCCCAAAGCTTTAACCTGCTTGTCTGTCTCGGCCCTTGTAAAGGTAATTTTCGTGACTGTGGCACGCCAGCTGAGGCCCTTTTCAGACCTATGTGTAAGAGCACCCTGGACAGTCTCACACCTGCTAGATGAGTTTACGTGGAATAAAATCAACACCTATCTCATAACCTCTGAGTAATATCTTTAACACAATATGATTACGCACAAGCATACAACTTTGCAAAATCTATAGCAACTAGCCATAGGATGAATGGTAGAACAAGATTAAAGATGTCACTGCCCTCGCGTAATGATTTTATGTTGCCGTTTGTTTTTATTGTGAATTGTGCTCGCATATGCTCTGTACAATTGTATTATTAGTATGTAGGCATTGTCGCAAAGCATATCTTTGAGGTTTGTCACGGGATTTGAGCTTTATCAAACTGTCTAGAAGCAGCTTTTCTTTTAAGTCTCCATGACATTTATTGCTCATGAAAAAAATCTTACCTTGTCTATTCTGTCTAAATGGATATTCAATGTAATTGTTTGGTTCCAGGATAACTAGCTAAGTACGTTCCGTATACCAAGCTGCTACAGAAGTGAGCCGAAAGCCTTATATCCGCGCAAAAGTATTTACGAGAGTGCTTGGCGATCGCGTAATGTGACACACATCATAGTGTTAGGTGCTGATGCGCCTCTCAATCATTGTGGTTTAGGTTTTAAACAAAATCTGCAATGGTAGCTTGCAATCCCCACGTATATGACCCGAAAAGCTCAAAAACCTAAAAACAAAACAAATGCAGTTAAAATTCCGCTCACGTGCACTGGGAATGTCCTTCATTACGCGACATGTCGTACGCAGCTGATCAGAACTATGAAGACGCCATCACAGGTAGTGAACTTATTATAAAATCAATGGCTTTCCAGAAGGCCCATGAAAGATCAAAGACGCAAGAACTCCCGATTCCAACAAGGGAGAAGCTAGCGTTGGGCCGAGGGCCCCAGCCCTTGTTTCTGGTGCCTCAGCACCTCATTTTCTGGTGTTTCTGGTCCCTCAGCACCTCATTAAAAATATTTGTCTGTCTGTCTGCCATTTCACAGACCATACTCAAAAGTAGGATTGAAGCTCAAAATTAGTTGGCACCCATTTCTTTGCTGCGTGTCTACTTGTCATATTTCCAAGCAGCGTACCTCAAACCTACATATAGAGTCGCTGGTTTAAGAATCAGTCACTTTCCTGCTGCGGCTTCCGGAAATTTTATGGCAGATAAATCTTTGTAGAACATCAGTGATTACTTTTTAATTTTTGAAGCCTCTTTACTTTCTGCGAACAATATGCACTACATGGAATTTGCGTAATGACGGTCCTGTGTTTGTTGTGTAAGTTGTGATGCTTGAGAATAAAAAAACTAGAATTTTTATTGTACACGTAACTCGTACATAAACAAATTAAAAAGCAGAATCAAAAAACATCAATGTATATATCTTACCAATGCACACTTAACACCACTTTATTCTTGTATATCCGAATGTTACAAGTTAAAAAAATGAAAATGGTTCGGCTTGTTCCCATTTCAGAGCATGCCACATATGCATGCCTAGTGGAATTGAAGCTAGACTTGTACGGAAGAAGTGGAAACTCCAGCTGTCCCTTCTTTACTCCGAAGAAACGTGTGTGCTCTCTTCTAAAAAAAGCCTCTTCACTGTGCGTTTCCAGCTGCTCATCAAGGTACTTCCCCACAATGACGCGTATTTTCTGTAGTGCGTGTTAGGCGCCCTGCTTGGGCCATAGCTCCGCTAAACAGCGTCGCCGCCACAGTACGTACAAAGTCTTTGTAACGACCAGTCTGGCGAACAGTCAACGTTTTGTTTCCATGCGGGTTGTGGGGAAGCCAAAAAGATATTGCACCACGGGCCAGGGGCCTTTCGACACCAAGCACACGAACATAGCTTGTTGCACTGTCTCACTTTCGCCGCAGTTTGGACAGCGGTCACTTGGAACGATCCCCAAAAGAGCTAACCTCTCACGCGTAGGTATTTCCTCCATCTTAGTAACCAGTCAAACTCGCACAACTGTCAGATACGCGATCGCAACGCCCTCGTTTCTATTTTTTGCGCAGGATTCTTTCTCTTCCTCTTTGCTTAGTGTTCAGCTTGTCACTATTTCACTTATTTTCTTTGATGAAACATCTCCCAGATAGCATGAGCCAATTGATTCAACTAATATTTTTGCACTACAAGCGGCTCCACAAAACTTAAACAGAACTTTCTCTCCCGCACTAATGTAAGGAGTTGCCGTGAAAGCTCATTTAGTGTACTACCCCAGTACATTAGGAGCTTGTACAAGGGGTAATTTCTGCAATCGAAGAGCTTCTAAGTTGTTTCGCAATCAGTACTATTATGAACTTTGCTATATTTGGAAGACCGATGCTTCCATGGCTTAGGGGAAGCTGTAAAAAATGTCTTTGAACATTTGTTGTATTTCTTCGCCACAGGAAGAATCGCGCAAAGTAGGTGAGGCGTCCTGTTACTCTGCTAGGTAAAACGGCAATGCGTTCTATGTATAACGCAAAAGCGAGTGCCTGTGTCTTGATTTTTGCTTTTGCCGTTAGTGACAGGTTGAACTACGTGGCTGCTGATGTGACGTCAGTTTAACTCCATAGTACGTCATCCTAGATATTTTTTGAGATATTTTCTGCTTCATAATAAACGTCTGACATACTAACAGCTTGAACATAATTAACGTCTCCTGGTTCGCTGAAACTTCCATGGCGCATTGCTTTTTATTTTGTTATGTTTAAAAGAGCTCCAGAAGAATGTATATTTCAGCAAAAGTGCGAAGTATTGTATTATAGCTAGATAAAGTACGAGAGATCGCCAAATTGTCATCAGTGAATGCAGCAATTTTGTAAGTCTCACTGTCTGGCATAAAGAAACCAACTATGACCTTGCAGTTTACCACCTTTGTAATGAAAGGCTCTAAAGACAATCTGATCGAGTAACACCGGAAACCACGAACCCTGTCTGACTTCTTTTTTGGATCGGATAGATTGTCGGGACTACATCATTGAAACACAGACTCCTTCATAAATCCTGATAAAATATTTTTACCAGTCGCACATACTGGCCTGAGAAACAAGATGCGCAAAAAAAAACGATTCTATTTGTGTTCCACTTTAAGAAACGCTTTGGCCTGTTGAAAAGAAATGAAATACTCCTTAGAAGTGTTTTTGGTTTTTAATAATTGTAGAAGACAGTAGGATGGAGCGTCCTGGTACCGCACAATACTGCAAGGGTGACAAATATTCTCCAAGAAAGGCCGCAGACGCCGGGACAGCAGCGGGGCTACTGATTCATAGTCTGTGTTTAGCAAGGTAATAGGCATTCACGGTTGTGAATCTTACAGCAGCATACCCTATTTATGGAACAGAGTCACCCTTCCTGAGCCGGAGGAGTGTGGGTTCTGGCGGTCGCATAATGAAAAAAATTATCTCAGTGATCGCATCTCTCAAGATATTGAAATAAATGTAGATGCAATCCTGTGAATATTCTGTCTGGTCCTGATGACAAGTACTTATTCGTTGCTTTTAGGCCGTGCCATACTTCTAAGTGATTTCGGCACGTAATACTATTCCGCCTTCCAAGCATGGCGGTGGCAAACTTTCACAGAAGGACAAGTGTTCGGCACTAAACTTCTGCCCTGTGACATAGTCTGCAAACAATAGTTTTGCAAAGTAGTCTCAGAAAACTTCTCGAAATCCATCCGTATCACTAAGAAAGATGCCATTCTCTTTCAGTGCCTCATCGGTTTTGAGGAGCGCTACATCGATGAGGCAATAATCGACAATCATGGTTTCTCTGCTTGAAGGCCAAGTTCCCAATTTCGTCAGTCCATGAGTGAAGTTTTTAGCGAGCCTTGTAGCCCAAGACCTCTGCCTTAAAATGTTTAGCTGCTAGGTTTTTCGTGCTTCAACACATTCGAGCATAGCGAACGTGATTAACCCACCTATTTTTACAATTTTACTGTGCCGTAGTACCTGTTTCATCCGGAAAGCCTTGTACATTCATAACCTCAAAATTCTGTTTTGAAGGGCACTTTGGAATCACGTGCACTTTATTGCAAAACCTATACACTATCTCCTTAATTTTGCTGCCATTTTTAATCATTCTTTATCGTATAATTATGCGCCTAAATCGGTCCACATATATGTCTTGAAAACTACGCCGCCCTATATAGGTTTTTATCCTATTTCCTTTTGCGTTTTATTTTTTACAAGAAAAACATGTCTACAAGGTGGAGGGAGGTCGTATCAAAACCTAGCATAAGCTATCAAAAAAAGTGAAAGTGTGGTTGACTGACAGAGAGAGAGCGAGATAATCAAGTTTATTGAGCTTTAAGCTTCGATGCGACCTACAGACACCAAAAAGTGTGCCTCTCTATCCACTAGGGTACTTGTGTCTCCCGCAAATCATGGCCATTTGGCACTCCTGGCGATCAATACGAACTTGGTCAGCAGGGTCAGCCCGTGGATCAGGCTGGGTGGATGCAGACGAGCCACATATTTTCGGTGTTGCCAGTTGTTTAACTTGTTGTACATAACAGTCCAGCTGTCTTTAACATAGCAAGAGTTTCGCACTCACATAGCACTATATTCGTATTTCAAATAAATATCAATCTAGTATCAACAATAAGTCCACTGTTAAATATTGTGTTAACGACGACGAGCGTGGCTATTATTGTTGAGAAAGAATCAGAGTTTTCGAATAAAGAGAATACTTAGGGTACGCCATGGGAATGGTGGCTTGTTCTTTTCTCAATATTTTTGTGCCGAAATCCGGGAGGAAGGATTTCAGACGTAAGACGGTGTGGACTTCATGAATCTCGACGAAAATCGTAGCTTCAAAGACTTTTGTGAAGCCGATGTGAATAATGCTGATATCTGAGGACCCAGCCCTACCAGTCACCTACACCATGAGGCTTGACATCTTAACTATGCCCGGATCTTCATTGTGCAGAGTTTCGTTGGGGTTGGGCGGGTTGAGTCCTACTTAGCCTGGTGACACGTCCGGCCAGAAACTTTTCGCGTTTACGATACTGGACTGGATTCATGGAGGCCGTCCTCGGAAAGTAGAGTCAAGTACACAAGGCCGTCATGCTAGCCATCGCAGACATCGAAATTTTTTGGCACTTAGATCGCTCATCAGTAAGTGAGTTACGAGGCATTCATCAAATTTTGATTGACCAGTACTATGAGCTCCGAAGAATAGGCAAAGAAGTATAGGATGCAGATGACTTGAATAATTTCGAAGCGAAGATGACGGGCATCAGATTATTTTGACTAGAGTTAGAGCAGAATATATGATCGCGGAAACCTTCAAGGCTCATTGAGCTCATTTGAGCATAATAAGACAACAGATTGAAATGAAAGCATAAAGAAAGTCACATTTCTTTTTAATTACCACTATCCAGCCGAAGCCTATGGGGCCGCAGTCTCGTAGCACAAAAATGGCAGACGAGTCAGCCTCACGACATATTGTTGAGCGTTCTTCAAGCCAAACAATTAGGACCTTGACTGAAGCAACTGCCATCGAAGTAGCCCCCACAGAACAATCGTTACTTTCCAAGATCTGGACCACGCCTTTACAACTGTCGTCCGCGTGCAGTACCCATGAGACTATTGACAACACGTCTACAGCAACTCTGGTGTTGGAGATGGAAGGTATTCTCTTGATTGCAAAGGGGGAACGCATTATAGATCAAAAAGACTACCCACGAGAGGTTAAGGATGCGTCTAAGCAAAAGCTGGTGGAACTCATACGTTATGAAGTCCTCATCTCCATGCGCACAAGTTCCCTACGGAGGAAAATCAAGGCCAACGCACAAAGCGAGAAGAAACAGAACAACGAAACAAAAGGCCACGACGACACAAAAGCAAGTTTTTTTGCGCTGCTGAAAGCTCACATTTTTCGAGAAAGTTACACAAGCCAATATTCGTGTGAATGCGCATTCCACATCTTATTACCCCGAAGTTTATAAATGCTGACACAGCGTCATAGTGGTGAATGAGACACACCAGATGAAGGCGGAAGCACAGTGTTGCAAGGTAAGCAGCAACAAATAGAAAGCAAGGCGAAAGGTTACTCAGGTCACGAGATTCTTGTAGAAAAATCTTATATCCAAAGTTTCATGTCGAGAAATCTCGCTCAGTGAAAATGCAGGTTCATCAAGGTCGACGCTTTCAGAAGCACGAACATGGAACAAGTGCCGAAAGCACCGCTTGAAAAGCAGGCGTGGGGGGAAACCACAAATCATTCTCTATGAACTTGCATGGCTTATGCAAGTACTCCTGAACAACGTGTGCTTAGAACCTGGAAGTGTTAGGGTTCTTCATCATCAAATGCCAATGTGGGGGCACGGATGGTGGCGAATATTGTGTAAACGATGACCACCGCCCTTATCATCAATGAGAGAGGATTGGAGTGTTCGAATAAAAAGAAGGTCGATGATAGGCTTTGCCATGGGGACGGTGGCTTGTTCTTTCCCTAACATTTTAATTACTGCCACGCATTGCAACATTGTCATCGAACTGAAAACGAAAGTGACAGACCATAACACATTAACAGAGTACTACAGACACTTGGATGTCAAAAAAAAGAAATACAAGGAACATAAAAACACCCACAATGAAGACCTTGAAGCTAGCTCGTTCGAAAGCGCCTCTCAACGGTGGTCACAAGCCAACGATATATTGTATGCCTCTATGAAGTTATACAATGGAGCTTCGAACGATCCCATGTTCTTGAAATGAAGTCTACGCAAACTCCACAGTTTCGTCTCGCTAATGTGGAAAAAGTACCAAAGGTTTCGATACTAGTGCGACTCACCGGCGTATTATCATCTAGCCCAGGAAATGACAAGGTCGATGCAATCGCTCGAATCGATGCAAAACGCTCGATCCGACAAACGCTCTCACACCCAGAGGCCACCTTCGGCATGTTGGGTTCTTTCATATGATTCGCAACACTGGAAAACAGAGTGCTTCCGGCCATATTACGAGAGAAGCGTGAGGTTGTGAATTAACGGCTGGTTCCTTCTGATGGACAGGACTCAGACAGCTTACTTGTAATGAGAGCGAATGGTCACCACCAGTTTTACCCGTGAACTCTTCCAACCCTGTTATAGTTTGGTTATGATGACACGCTTCACAAGTAAAACGAAAAAGCGACTCCCAATAAAAAAAGCAAAGAGAAAAAGAGTTGTCAAGACAAGATTCTCGCCAGGCGAAACTATCATCACATGGTCCGTTCAACATGTGTACTGACTGGAACCAAACTTTATGGAGGACTTCGCCGCGTGGAGAGGTCGTTGGAACAAAAATCGAGGAAAATGACGGCGATGTGTTCTGGCCTTGGAATCACGCACTGCAGGAGCGACCCGCGGGGTCGGGCTGTGGTTTATTGTAAATAAACCAGTTTTGTATTTTACGGGAGGCTCAATTTTCTTGATTTATTTGTGAGATTTAACGTCCCAAAACCACCATTGATTACGAGAGACGCCGTAGTGGAGGGCTCCGGAAATTTCGACCGCCCGGGGTTTTTAACGTGCACTAAATCTGAACACATGGACCTACAACAATTCCGCCTCCTTCGTAAATGCAGCCGCCGCAGCCGGGATTTGATCCCGCGACCTGTGGGTCAGCAGCTGAGTACCTTAGCCACTAGACCACCACGGCGGGGCGGCTCAATTTTCTTAAGCAAGTGTTATAATGTTTATTAGAACCTTCACGTGACGCTGTAATCCTAGTGCTTGCATTACATTTGTATCCTTTTTTATAGCCAGACCAGCGGTAACCATTTGCCTTGCAAGCAAGGAAAGGAAATTGCGCAAGAAATGCTCGTGGCAACGTAGAGCGTCGTATAGGCCATTCCCTCGACATTACGGAAGAACGTGCCTTGCCTTGGCTTCGCCCTGGAACTCCCATTGTGCACTGTGCGATACTGCCCACACGTCTCTTTCCGAGGAGTGCTTATTCTCTTTTTTACAGGCTTTCTGCTTGGTACCACGGCGAGCGTGTTTCCGCTTCGATATCACGTACGAGTATAACCGGTGAACAGAACCGTGTTGTAAGGGCACTAAAGAAGGATTCGCGAAGTACTTCTAAGCAATAATGTCTCCCCTCGGCATCATATATTGAGTATTATTCACAGAAAACGGAAGTATTTTTATGTAATGCACGTTACAAGTTCTACTAGCTTCATGAAAAAAAAGCACTAGAATCTTCAACTGACTGACCTTTCCGCATTCGGAAGTCTATGAATTTCTTTTGCTTTTGCAAGAGCTCTTATGCTGCGCGAGTCCTCTCTGTGCAAAGGGAACCTCGTGACATCCTTAATCAGACATGAAATGTCTAAACAAATCGAGGACGACGGACAAAGGGAAGAAAGTTTTATGAAAACTGTTGTGACGACCTTGCCTGTCATATCTGGACATGGTAGGGCGAAAGAAATGAGACACGGGGACAAACGCGACATTTTCACTTCGCCGGCATTGGTAACTAAAAAAAGTATTTTGCTTAATTCGATGAGAACTAGGTGCTGGTACTTTGCTACCATTTCATTTGTAAAAGTGGTTGATTGTTGCAGCATTTGCTTAAGAAAATTTACGTGGTGGGTGTCCGTGTTTTAGTTACCCGGCAAAAAGGGGTGAAATTTGGCTCGACCAAGATTTTCAATTCATGTATGACGCTACAGCGCAATCAGTACAACGAGGTACAAACTATTTTCTTGGTTTATACTTCTAGCTACGTGCTAACAAAATTTTGGTTGATTTGGTTCCCGGAAGCAAAGGGGATTACCTTTGAAGTTTTTGCATGTCAGAGGCGCAAAACGCGATAATGAGGCACAAAGTTGCATTACACGCAATCATACTAGGTTAGCCGTTTACTTTCACTCAATATATATTCCTATTTCTTTGTTTAGGAGGGTTTGAGCGTGCAAGAGAATAAAATATAGAGCTTCCTTGCAGAGAAATGACCTTAAAAAGCACCGATTGCTGTTCAGGACAGGCTCCCTTCATTCACACTGGACCGAGGATATTCCGCGTTTTCAAGGGTTCTTTCATGACGGGTATGAAAAAGTTGAAAATATCTCCGATTCACATCATTCACAAACACGTTTATATTTGAGTTTTAAAGAGAGTTTTTTTCGTACGGAAATTTCAAAATTGCGCAGCAATAGCAAATCCGTAATGCATCACCTAACAAAACCTATCTGACGAAGTTGGAAGCTATAACATGCGCGTGTAGTTCGACCTTAAAACAGTAAAAAGTAGTTAAGAAGAGGTGTCAGATTAAATCTATACTTCAGCCGCTCAATATTCCGGGGAAGTGTTAGCGTAAAAAAAGACATCATTAGCACAAATAAAGACAGACGCTGTTTGATATGCAAGGAAGTCGGGGCCACAGAGCGCCGGGGTCTCTCTGAAGTCAGAGCGTGTAGTGCAAGAACTGGGCTTACGAAGACTGCCATAGAGCCCATGGTGTAAACATAACTGCTTCTACTAAAATCACTGAAGACACGAAACTTTCTTAACGCTTTATCATTTAGCCCCACAGGTGGGCCGAATGAGACACCTGGTGCATGTTTTCTTTCTTTTTATAGTAAAGTTTCAAACAGTGGCAACAAGATCAAAATTATGTAACACTTACTTTTTTACCCAATAGAAATGTTCTGCACTGACGTATTATGGTAGCGAGTGGAAGAAAATGATATATTGACTATTTACATTTTTTTGTCTCATTTTACCGCACCGTGCCCTAATTATGAATTCTGGTAGTGCGCATAAAGTAGTCTACGGAAACATGTGACCGAGTGATAAAGAAACCATTCCACAACTGGACGAAGACACAGCATTGATCTGGCGGAGTTAATGCGTCACCGACGACATAAAAAGACCTCGGACATCACAAAATTTACACCCGATCAAAAGTGATTCCTCAGGCTTAGCTATCGAAAATTGATGCGATTGGAGCGCTTATGCAAAAAGAATGAATAAATAAAAGATGTGCACAAAAAATGAAAAATATCTGTATAACTGTGCGCCCACGAGTGAATGCTCTCGTGATCACCTCCTTAACTTGGTGTAGCCCAAAATTCCTACTGAAGGGCAAAAACGTATGAATATTACAACAGTGGCAATTGCATGAATAATGCGTACGATGTGCTACCCATTTTTCAGACAGCCTAGCGTATACCCGTATAACAAGGACCGTTGTGTGCGGGTATGCGCTGCTGTTGATTGGCATGTTATATCTACTCAAGAACGGTGAGAGCTGGCGCAAATAATTCAAATGTGAAAGCGTTAGAAAAAAACTGACATTGGCAGTGCCAATGCGATGAATGCGTAGAAAGAAAAAGAGGATAACAGCAGAAATCAAAGCGCGCGGTGCGTAGTGCTCAACCATATGCCTTTTGTACAGCCTTGTGATTGTTTTTCTGTCAACCACGACCACTGTATTGCCAGAGCACTAACCAGTATCCCAACTTGGCACAAACAGAAGTAGGTACCAACATCTTTTTTTACAAATATTAGAACAAACGCTTTAATAACGTACTGTTTGGAACATGAGTATTTCTCAGAATATCATTTTTTATTTGCTGAAAGCTGTTAACAAAATTAACTACTGACTCTAAATCCAGTGAACGAGAAACAGCATCTACCAGTTTTCTTTCTTTCTGCGCATCAAATTTGCTTTCATGAAAATTTCTCACCGAATTACTGGGACAGATCTTATTTCACGTTTGCACAAGTTGCAACAAACCCCGGAAGAACTTGAATGCATTACCCATTTTATACATTAAGCCCTTAATGCAGGCAAACTGCAAACATCTGAAGCTCTCATGCGACTTATTCTTGAGTTTGGCGCACATTGCCTGGTACTTTTATAAAGTCAGTGTTGAAAACTGCAGAAAATTTACGTTGAAAAAAAAAAACGCCATTCACTTCATTTATAAACACTATGATCTTGACTGCTGCCCATTTTTTGTTATCCACATTTTTTTGTTCCGTATGACACTCATCCGATAGCGTTGTAAACGAGCTGCGCTGTGGGAAACAGAAACAAATAAAAAAGCACCACAAACAAAAACGATCAGTTGTTATGTATAAAAAAACCAACTACACGCGCCTATAGATTAAAGATTATATCTTGTTATAACAAAAACAACGTATTCCTGAAAGATGCCTTTTGACATACCGCAATAATCTGGCAAAATCCGAGAACCAGAGAGCACAAGAAAGCAGGCGCTCGAATATATGTGAAAAAGGAGGGAATCCTTGCTTTATTTACAACCGAAAAACCAATATACGTGATGAATTTACTGTTTGCCGAGACAGCGTGTTACGAGTTTTGGAAGAAATTTTGTGCTCCCAAACATTGTCCACAGAAAAAACAAGGCGCATCATAACCCTTGCAGTACGTAGTATGTAAGGTTTTACGCCCAAAAACCATGATATCATTATGAAAGACGCCGTAGTGAATGTTTTCTGAAATTTAGATCCCCTGGGTTTTTTTAACGTAGTATAATAGGCCTTCTCGCAAGAAGTAGCAGCTTCAGATTGGTTAGCGCAGATATACCTGTTATGATCACGGCTACAAAAAAACAACACTGAAAGCAGCATGTGTGAGTTTGTTCCTACAAATGTTATCATCAAATATATATAGTTATTATTGAATCATGGTTGACCCATTTGTAATTGATTAAAAAATAATTACTTGCATTAGGCGATAATTACTCGCGGCATAAAATTGCGTGCTAACAATTATTCGCTTAAAGAAGGGAGTGCGACAATACGTGAACAACCCGTGTGGTAAAAAAAAATCGGCACATCCCACGTGACCAGGAATTGATGTTATGCGAGGCTTGCAGAGTGAAGGTGACCGTGATACAATTCTTTTATTGAGCGACATGTCATGAAGGGACGCTACATATAGATGTACGAATGTTCCCAGCACAGACATATGTTGAGGAGTTGAAGAAGTTTATATATCTCGTTTATTGCACTTGCACCATGATTTCATATGGAGCATGCTTATTAGAAACACCAGAAGCTGATATGAAGCGCTGACGCTGACGAACATGTTGGCCCTAGACACTGCTACATGAAAAATTTCAGTGCATAGGACCTTATGCGAATTTAGTGATAACGCTACGTGGTGGCTTTATCAAAGGAGTATATATGTAATGTTTTTAATATTGGGTAGTCATTACTGCAAGCACTATGGACATTTCACCAACGATAGCGCCTATTTGAAATGCGCTTCCGAGACCTGGCGTTGCTCTGTGGTGAATGCTTCACTGCCACGCAAAATGCTTGGGTTTGATTCCTGCTTGGACCCTCTAATTCATTATTTTCATTCGTCGGAGGTTCAAAGGTGCCGATGTCAGGTTTTTCCTAACACTTACATTTATTCCATGCCTTCGTCTGGTCGACGCTGTTAAATTTCTCGCGCTCAGCCTGAATGAAGAAAACGACGAGCTTGGCACCAATGTGACAGATAGCTCGGAAGCTTGTTTTTAAAGAAGACAACGAGAGTTCCTTTTAGGTTTGGGGCTCATGCGGATGCTAATAAAACTTGGTTTCAGTTTTGAAGTCGGTATAGGCTGTTCAGTTGGCCACATATTTTACAATTTGGTGCTGTTAAACCCGAGTGGTGACAGCCGGGAGCTACCATCAATGGACATAGCTGATGGCTGCCAACTGAAACAACAGCAGTGAACTACGAATGCCTACCGAACAGCTGACCACCATGGACAAGCTCAACATAAAAAAACGACTCTAAGAGCCCAGAAGAACAAGCTCACGCAAGAGGCAAACGCCATACTTGATAACGATGACGTGACACTGCGACAGATCAATGCGATTTACGAGAGGCTCAAGAATAATAACGAGGAGCTGAGCAAGATTACTAAGGAGATCAAGAGCTTATAAGTGACGAAGCATCTGAAGTGGAGTATGCAACCATACTTAAATATGAGGACAACGTGACCCACATCTTAGCCGAGCTTCAGAGAAAACGATGCCAGCACAGCGAAACATTTGCCATGCCATTGCCAATTGAAGTTCCCGACGTACCGGTGTCTGCGGTAGGGGCAGACCAACCAGAATCCTAGTTGCGGAAATCGACCATTAGTTAATTCGCAGGTGACTTGTGCACATGGAGCGAATTCTGGAAACAACTTGACCAGTACTTCAACCACAGCGACAGTCTAACAACTAGTGACAAATTTACATACTTGAGGCTGTTTCTGAAAGTACATGCTGTGGCAGTAGTGTGTGGCTACCTACCACCGTAGCATGCTACAAAGACGCCTTTGCAATGCTGAAGAGACGCTTCGGCGACAAGAAGCGCTTGAGGAAAGGATATTTCTCAAGGCTTCGAAGGCTTACTCTAGTGCATTCGTTCAACGAAGTGGCGAAACTCCGCAAGCTCTGCGATCAAGTTCTTATCAACAACCGTGATTTGGAGGCTCTTGGCGTTAGCAGATCGTCTTTCTCATCGATGCTATGTGATCTTCTGCTGAGGGCTTTGCCTCATGACATCGTCGTTGCCTACCACGCGCCTTGCGCAACAAAACCTGCAGCATCCACCATCGACAACGTTCAACAATGTTCACCATGTCACGAAAATTGATTGCCTTCTGCAGTTTGTCTGTATTGAGTTGGAGAGGCTCGATAGGAGTGACTTTGGAGAGCAGAAAAGATTCGATGGGGTGGTTTATCCAAGAAATCGCGATCCGCCTCTATAAATTTTTCGTCTGAAATCGGAATACGATGCAGACCAGTTTTTTGGCGGCGAAGCAAAGCCGGGTTCATTTCCTCGCGAGGACGATCACCGCTGTCTTCGTGACTTTTCTCCGGAGAAAGACGCCTTCACCACTGGACCTTTTCCAAATACCACAACAGCAACAGTGCGTCACTGTCAAGTTCACGTTGCTCCTAGAGGTTCGAGCTGCAATTTCCGCAAATTGAAAGAGCATCAAGACGCATAGACTAGCTACTCAAAGAGAAGACGAAGCTTCTCTTCGCCCATAAGAGGTGCTTTAAATGCACTACTAAAGGTCATTGAGCAAAAGATTGCAGATGTAGGATGCCTAAGGTCGTCATGCGTTCAGTATGTGTGACCCAGAAAAGCAGAGTCAAAGAGCACGTGCAGACGTCAAGAGGAGGGGTGAACTCTTCAAAACTGGTAATCAGAACGCACTGACAGCCATTAACACGTATAAGTGGAAGTTCCAAGGGAGCACCGAACCCTCACAATCAGCAAAGTTTGGTTCGCAATTCATGGATATGACAGGACCAGGCAAGGTCAACCACAGAGAATTGAACGAAATAATCCGCAAGCCACAAGGAAGTCTCCAGTTCTATGAGACCCTACTGAAAGAGCGTGCTCGTACAAGCAAAACTCAGAGCCTGGAGCCTTTCTTTTATGCTAATCATAAGCGACTTCTCCAGGAAAGAAGCATCAGTGTGCCAGATTCAAAAACAGTGTGAATAAACAGAGAATGTCTATGGAAAGCGAGATGAACGAGCCACGATCGAAGTTACGCAAGGAAAATAGATACCGTGCAGCTACGCTGAAACTTCAAGGCTTGCTTAATGATGAACAAACGCATCGTGAAATCTTAGACCATAAACTTCCGTAAGCCGCGGGCAAAGTTTATTAGCAAGACCTGCAGAAGATATACGAGCCACAAGTAAAGAGACTGAGTCGAGAGATACAAATTGTGTGCGAGCGGTTGCGTATGTCGGATGAGAAACTGGGCCTGATGTTCCCCCTGCTGCTCAAGATACAGCTGGTGAACATGGAACCATGCCAAGTTGAGTTGCAGAAAAGAAAGCTGCAGCAAGAGCATGGCGTTTATTGCTTTCACAAGGAGACGACAGAAAGAAAGACACAGATGGCCAACCCGGACAGCCATACGCAGAGCTTTCCCAGGCAGCACGAACAGATCATCGCGATCTCAGGAACGTTCTGCCACCGAGCGGATCAGAGAGCGGCTCTTCTTGCTCAGACAAAAACACGATTGTTCATAAAATACTGAGAACATCGAGGTCAAGGCTTACGTACTGTCTTTGCAGGACAGAAAAGCAAAACCTGAGGAAAACACTACATCATTTTGGCAAGAGACGGCTGTAGCTGAAACAGAAGATGCAGCTCCTGCTGATAGCGCCGTTAACCTGATTGCCTTCGTTAGTGAACTAGGAAGAAAGGAGGTCATATGCCTCTGTGCTAAGTGGTGAGAAAAGCTGCGGTAACGGAAGAGAGTTGAAAATGAAGGCTGACACCTAAAGGCCTCATCAAGAAAACAGAAGCATAAACACACATAGGGCTTTTATATAGAGAATAAACACCGAAAGAGCCTTACCGTCCAGATGAGACACCATTGAGCGGGCGGGATTGTGTTAAAATTTCCACGTTCAGCCTGAATGAAGAAAACGACGGGCTCGACGCCCACGTGCAGGAGAGCTCGTGAGCTTGTTGAAAGAAGACAACGAGAGTTCTTTAAATGTTTTGGGCTCATGCGGACGCTAATAAACGCTCTTTGAGCTTTTAAGTCGTTGTCGGCTGTTCAGTTGGCCACACATTTTATATACGCTACCGATGTCGGGTACTGCTACCGATGTCGGGTAAGATGGTTTTAGGTAATTGCTAGGTTCCAGCTAGATGATGGGACGTTGTTCGAAAGTATACTCTTAGTGCAAAGAAGTGTGAGTGAAAGAACACTGTCACGGACTCGGCACAAATGTGCAAATTCAATGCACCCAACCTCGTGCGGAAACCGAGCGTTCGTAGGTCATAGATCTTCGAGCATGTCATTGCTGGCGTATGCCCTGCATCGTTTCTTTGACTTCTTGCAGCAGCCGTTGCTTCTCCGTCCCTAGTATTCTCTCGTACCTACTCGGAGTCTTCAGCTCGCTGCCATCGCTTTGCAGGAATTTTAGCGCTGATGCATCTTTTTTATTGGATCATTAGTGAGTATGGGGATTAATCTAACTTCCAGGGAACATACGTATTGTTGATAATGATAGTGTTTGTGTAGGTCACTGATTATTACGTCGAAGCCGCACAAATGAGAAATAGCTTGAACTACACGCTATTAAGAACAACACAAAATTAGCAGCTATAAAGTGCATGTCTGGTGGTCACATGGTTGTTTTGCGAAAGAAAACAATAAAACTTGAAAGTATATGTAGGCAAATAGAGGGGTGATTGTGGTGGATGATGATCGCGGTGAATGATGAATTATGATCGTGGTGAATCATTCACCATGGGTTCGTGGTGGATGTTGAATGATCCATAGAGTGAATGATGATGAGTGGGGCAAAGCGTCCATCGGTCTGTGTGCGCTTCCGTCCATTCGTTTGGTCTTGCTTCCGTGCGTCCGTGCGTCCACCCATTTATCCGTCTGTCTGTCCGTCTGTCAAGCGTCAATCTACCGCCCGTGTGTCAGTACATCTATCCATCTGTACATGCGTCAAATTGACAGGCAGACAGACAAACAGACAAATGACAGATCGACGCGGCCAACGGATGATTCACGATTTGCCGATAAAACGCTCAGAAATTTCACCCCGCTCATCGTCATTGAGTCTGCGTATATGCAGCAAGGTGTTTACTACACACGCGAATATATACAGATGACGACCCACCAACGTCTTAAAAAGCTTTCCCTAAAACGGCTGTGCGAGAACAATGCGCATTTTGAAACAGTAGTAGGGTGCCTATTTCAAAGACAGTTGTTTCAGTGTCAACTACGCCAGAAATATTCCTTTTCAGAATCAGCCAAGAGGCTATATAGCGTACGTGAGGCAACAGGCAAACGTACACATATGTTTACTTTAATGATTTTTGCAGCTAATGATCAATAAATATATCCACGAGTTTTGTAATAAGTGGGCCCATAAAACACTCACTCATTGTGCAATCCGCATGCTTTGACGCTAGGCGAGACTCAACGCTTCTGCCACCAAATCTTACATCCTCATAGGATACTGTTTTTGCCCCCACGACAATCTTATATAGGAAATGTTTCAAGTACTTTCAAGGAATAGCATTGCTGTGTGGTAGAACAGCTGCTTTACATGCAGACAGCTTCGGCTTAATTCCAGTAAAGTTTTAAATTTGCTTCAAGTCACATCTTTCTCGATTTAGCAATGATGAACGTGATCATCCGTTCTTGCTCAACATCAACGTCCTTCCCACCTACGGCAAAGTAGACATTGGTATTGATGCAGAATGGGTGATCTGTTAAAACTGCTACTTACGTTCGCCATGCGGAACTTAGGGACAATTAGAAAAAGCATCCTGAGGAGAAGGCACAATGGGCCTGATGCAGCAAATTTGCCGTATTGTGGTGATCATGCGAAAGATAAACGCTAGCACAAAGATCTCAAGTCTTTTGCACATATAGCAACATAAATGAAATCTAGGCAACTATGATAATGTACCGATACACGCACTCAAATTGATTACTGCAACTCTGTGTATTTTGGTAGTTTTTTGTGTCACCTGCGCGTTGCCTGTAACGTTTCGTAAGCGGTAAAAAGTACAGGTTTGCATACGACAAAAAACGTGCAATGTATGTTCTCCGAAAAAGTGAAATATGCCGCATGTTAATTTAAATGGATCCTGCACTTGAGTATGCGGAGTGTACTCCGATACACGTTCTAAAATAAACGTCATTATAAAAGCCCGCGAAATTTAAGCAGTAATGATTCTCTCGAGTGACCTCAGTCTTACTAGAAAACCTGAAGTAAAACGATAATGTAGACCGCAAAGATACAAGTGAAGGGCTCACCAAGCCTCTGCGAAAAATGCTGGAGTACAGTGAACCTCCATCTACGATCATGCGCATGGAAAGAGAAACAAAATAGCGAGGAAAGGATGTGGACGGAGAAGTCGGGAGGATAAATTGGGTAGCAGCTGTCTACAGAGCGTGAAACGCGCTCAGTCAGAAAGAGAAACGTAATGAATACTACTCCGGCACGGCTTGACCGGCATCACCTCTATACCCCCCCCCCCTCCAGTATAGTGCATGCTCCGAGCGATTCGTAAGTGGTCAGTAAAATTGTCCCGGCCATGTCGGCCCTTATCACGCAGGTTGAAGCATCTAGGTGGAATGCTGAGGCATTTCGCTCTGCCGGTGAATGGGTGGCAAAACGTTTAGCGAACTCCGCACGTTCCGACCACGCAACAGCACCGCAGATGCTTCCAATTTGCCAGACGTTGCGCCCTCGTGTCAGATATCTTGTGTGATTGCACTAAGCTGAGCACCACACAAAACTTCCTAGTAAGCCGTACGTTTTACTTCTACTATGTGCGAGAACATGATTTACTTCACAAGGCCAGAGGTACATAAACCTGCCTATGTTGCAAGACTGTTCTTGATTATCAACTGGAGATGAATAAATTCTGCTAAATGATCATTATTCCTGACGGAATGTGGCCGAACTATAGGTAAGGGTACCCTAGGTGTTAGACTGCTCACTCGAAAAACGTGGTCTCTGTTGCGCACACAGTGCCCGCATACCGATGGAGACAAAATGCTAGCGACCCGAGTAGTGTACAACACCACAGCACGGCGGGCAAAAGTTGCGTTGTGGGACTTGACTGCGTGACCCAGAGTACAGCTGTAGTTCCTTCGTATTTCTTAAATCAAAGCTGATGACGGCTTACGTTTGCTAAATTTTAACGAATATTCGTTTATGCTTGCTGTCTGCTTTTGTGCTTTCACAGCGAAAGCTCTCATGAGGCCACAACACGGGCGGTGTTCGCGCCGTAGTAGTCGGCTGCCGCCGGTGTCCGAATACCACTAGCGCAAGAAATACGAAAAAAAACTACGTAAATGAACACATTCGGGACACAAAGAGATCAGAGCCCGGGTGCCTTGCGTGCCACTCTGGTATTTTACAACTCAGCCACGCCGGTGCGGGAACCCCTTTGCACACTAGTTCTCAGGCAGGCTTTGTGTCAGAAAATGAATCGAGTTATTTTGAGTAATAAAGCGTTTAGAGCAGCAAAGGAAAAGCCATGCGTCACCTAATGTGCATTCCGCAACGAGTGGATCGCCGAATGCTCCAACCCTATAAAAACATTGATTTTGTTCGCTCATAACTGTGGCAATAGTCCTAGAGTTGCGTAAATTGCCCCAAGGTCTATCAGAGATGGTTGTTCCAATGGACTCTCTCTCTGTCTGTGCATC
This sequence comes from Rhipicephalus annulatus, assembly GCA_013436015.1. Lineage (NCBI taxonomy): Eukaryota > Metazoa > Arthropoda > Arachnida > Ixodida > Ixodidae > Rhipicephalus > Rhipicephalus annulatus. Next base: position 102,277 of record WOVY01000231.1, on the reverse strand, counting down.
CTTTAGTGCATCAACTTTTTTGAGTATCTTAGATACTTTCTGACTAAATTATTCCTAAACATATGCGACTTGTTGGACTAGTTTGGGTACCGGGCCATTGAGGTTTAGCTCTCAATGGTCATGCAGATGCACTAGATATATATTTTTGTGATCGTCCTCTTCAGCCTGTTTTGCCTACGTCTGAATATGCCACAGCAGAACGTCTAGAAAAACGTACAACGGCCAATAACTGCGAAAAATCTACTTTGTTTTCAGCAGACTATCCGCAGCTACAGTTCCCTTGGATGAATAGGGGGTGTTCACCAAGAAAGAGGAAAATAGTGATTACAAGCCTACGTTCTCGAGTCTCTTCATTGAACATTTACCTTCTCAAGTCTGGTCTGGCACAGTCGCCTTTATGCCTCCACTGCAATGAGAGTGAATCTTTAGAGCACTTCTTTTTGGCATGCCAACAATTTAAAAGTCAACTGAAAAGACTACGAGAAGAACCCCTATAAAAGTTGGACTTAAATTTGTCATTTTCGGTAATTCTTTAATTTGGAGCAATCGCAATTGTTTTAGCCACAGGAGTGTTTTTACGGCTGGTACAAACTTTTTACGAGAGTATACAAAAACATAATGCTAAACCTAGCTAATTTCAGCTATTTTAAACATAGACGTTTTTTTGTGTTTAATATATCAATATTTGCAAAGTTTTTTGTTTTCACATCACACAAATTTGAATAATTACTTGTAATACTAAATGAATAGAGCCATTTCCTTCAAGAAGTAAATTATTTTAAAAAGCAAGGCACTGTCCGACTCATGGCCTATCCCCCTAGGTGGGTTGCGGCAAGCTGTTGAGGAACGAACCAACCAACTGTGGCACATACTCACTACAAGGGATTGGTTGGTTAGTTGTTTGTTCCTCAGTGTCAGTTCAGTTCAGTTTATTAACCTTATGGGCTTCCCGAAGGCAGCATTATATAAGGGGTGGGTTACAACTTCTCACATAGACATTTCATATTGATTAGTTATATGCTGCTGAAACAATGATGGGCAGGTAATGGCGGCAATGTCAGCAGGAAGGCCGTTCCAGTCTTTGGCAGTTCGGGGGATGAACGAGGCGGAGAATTGAGCAGTTAGGGCACGTGGGCGCGCGACCTGCTGCGGATGACTGGTGCGGTGAGAAATGCGTGCAGCGGGTACGATGTATGGCGCTTGACTGAGGGTGCCGTGAAAGAACTTGTGAAAGAGCATGAGACAGGAAATACGTCGATGATCACAAAGGTTAATTAAACCAGAATCTGCCTTAAGTGCTGAAATGCTGATAATGTAAGAGTATTTTGAGTGAATAAATCGGGTAGCGCGACTTTGAACAGCTTCAAGTAAGTCGATGAGATATGATTGATGAGGGTTCCAGGTGGCCGATGCATACTCCAGTTTTGGTCTCACGAGAGATTGGTAAGCGAGCAATTTGACATGTTTTGGGGCCTGACGAACATTACGCCTCAGGAAGCCTAGCGTCCGGTTTGCTGATGATATGATATTAGAAATATGAGCGTGCCAGGACAGGTCGTTAGAAAGAGTGATTCCAAGATATTTATAAGAATGGACATTCTCGAGAAGCGTGTTTTTGATTTTATAAGAAGGTGCTAAGGGATGACTGCTGGGAGAAAATGACATAGCTTTGCACTTATTTGTATTTAGGATCATGAGCCAATCGTTACACCAAGTAGTTATGTTGTCTAGGTCTTTCTGGAGAGCAGTTTGATTGTGGCTCCCATAAATGGTACGGTAAATGACACAGTCGTCCGCGAACATTCTAATGTTAGAAGAGGCATGCGAAGGTAAGTCATTACATCTATTAAGAATAAGAGGGGGCCAAAGACAGATCCTTGAGGAACGCCAGATGTTACTAGTACTGGGTTAGACAAGTGATTATTGATAGCTACGGACTGGGAGCGGTTACTAAGAAATTCAGTAATCCACTTGAAGACATCTGGGTGTAAGTAAAGTTTTTTTAACTTTAAAAATAGGCGCTGGCGAGGAACCTTATCAAAGACCTTGCAGAAGTCCAGGAAAATGACGTCAGTTTGCACATTGATATCGAGATTAGTATGAATGTCATGCAGAAAAATGGCAAGCTGCGTTTCACAAGATAAACCCTTGCGAAACCCATGTTGAGCGGGAAGAAAAAAGTTGTTTGAGTGAAGAAACTTCATGATAAGAGAATAGATGACATGTTCCATGATTTTACAAGGAATGCTCGTTAATGAGATGGGACGGTAGTTTAGCGGGGATCTTTGTTACCTGATTTATGGACTGGAACGACCTTCCCAACCCTCCAGTCATCTGGAATAAGACCTAACGAAAGAGACTGGGTGACCAGCAAGGATAAATAGGCTGGGACAATGCACTTCGTGTTTTTAAAAATTTTCGCATTAATTTCATCTATACCAGAGGAGGATGTACACTTCATTTTGTTAATGATAGCGCTAATTCCGCTTACATTAAATGTGACGGCTGGCATTTCAGAACTTATACAAAACAATGGTGAAGCGGGATGTGCGTTTGACTCGTGAGTAAAGACGCTTGCAAAAGCGAAGTTGAACACGTTGGCTCAATCGGCATCCTTAAGAATTTCGTTGAATTCGTTCGTTGTTTGAATGGCCTGAGTGTCACTAGGGTTTACAACTTTCCAAAATTGCCTTGAATTTTCAACTAATAGGTTTGGTAGGTAAGTATTGTAAAATGTATGTTTAGCTTGACGTAATGCGTGCATGTAGTTCTTTTCTGCCTTATAATATTGATCCCATGCATAAGTACGCGCAGTTTTCCTGGCGGAGCGATAAAGGCGTTTTTTTCTTGGTTACAGGCGTTTTAAGGCAGTTGTAAGCCATGGTTTTTATTGGGAGGAACGAAAACTGATTTTCGGAATAAAGTTGTCTGTTAGTTCCACTAGTTTATTTTTGAAGCGTGTCCAATTGCTACCTACATAATGTTCACAAAAGGTTGACTGGAATACGGGAAGGAATTGAGTCTTGGCATTGTTAATCTCTTGATAGTTACCTTTGTCGTAAAGACGTATTGTTTTCTCGAAGGTATTTCGCGCTGACGGAGTGAATGAGAAGACAGCATGGATAGGTTTGTGGTCGCCTATTTCAGATAAACACATATTGGATGAAAGGCTGTCGGGGAAATTGGTTAGTACAAGATCCAGAACGTTACCAACTTGTTGGGTAACCCGGGTGGGTTCTGATACTAGCTGAGAAAGGTTCAAGTTTAAGCAAAAATCAACAAAATTCCGCGTCTCAGTGTTTCCTGGCGCTGAAGATGATTGCGGGTTATACCAGTCAATGAGTGGAAAATTAAAATCACGGAAGAGGACGAGCTGTGCAGTTGAGTGTTCTGTCACTAGCTTGCTTACGATGTCGTTAAGCTGGTACCTGAAATCAGTAGTTGCACTACGGGGCCTGTAGCAAACACCGAGTAAAACTTTTTTGGAAGGGTATGGATTAGTACCCATAATGTTTGCAGGCTTGATGAAATGCTTATTGGCGAGCAAGGTAGATGCTCACGCAATGCTATTAGTACACCACCGCCACGAGTACCTGTGCGGTCTTTTCGAAAAAGGCAAAAATTTGGCAAGTCTGTTAGAACTTCGCGATCAGTGACATCGCTACTCAGCCACGTTTCAGTCAGTAACAATATATCGCTACCAGTTGATAAAACTCGGCTTGACACCATGTCACGCTTCGGAAGGAAACTGCACACGTTGGCATAGATTATCGAAAGTGACACACAGTTAGCGGAGCAATCATAATTTTATGTTTGCCACGGGGTAGCTGCTATGTGACTTCCCTGACTCCGTTAGAAGCAGCGTCAAAAATATATTTCTTAGAACCGATGAATAAGGTTTGGAAGCAAAGCGAATACGGGACTCCTTTGTTTTTAGCAAATGCTAGAAGATGCCTGCGTGAATTCCGAAATTGCGGCGAAAAATCTTCACCGATACTATAACTAGTGTTTTTAAGCATACGTCCTCTCGAAAGGATATTTATTTTAGTTTTATGGTACGCAAATTTAACTATTAGAGGGCGACAGCGGTTGGGCGAGTGACGACCAACGCGATGTGCCCGTTCGATTTCTTTTGGGTCGATGTTTACCTGGAACCTCTCACGGCACAGATCAACAATCAGACCTTCTGCGTCAGCAGTGGTTTTGGGGCTGGAAGACTCGGGAATGCCATAGAAAATTAAATTGTCCCGTCGTGATCGATTATCAGCATCCTCGATACGTGCTTCCAGCTTAGAAATACGATGCGCAGCTTCTTCATTAGCAGTGCGCATCACCATCATTTCGCTTCGGATAGGCGGAAACGTGTGGTAGTGACTTTCAAGGGTACTTAATCGTTCACTCAAGTCTGCTATACTTTTGTCGGTAGCTATTATCTGGGTTTTTGGGCCCTGAATTTCGGTAATTAGCTAGTTCTGACCCGTGGTTAGTTTTCTCAATTCGGTTAGTATGTTTTCAGAATTGTTATGACCAGGGTTTGTTTCCACATCGCCGGCCAGAATCAGCAAGTCGCATATTACATGCAAACACTCACCAGCAACGGTAATACAGCAACGTGGGCTCGGCAACTGTACCAAAAAATAGTTGCTAGATTTCTTAGCAAATAAAGCGTAAGGTTCACCAACCTGCATTGCAAGAGCAAAAGGTTTAGCACAGTGCGCAATGGCACAGTCACCGGGCCCACAAAGCTGCGGCGAAGGTCGTGCGCTCTTTATGTACACTGGGTGCGCTGCCGTTGATGACGATGGGGCTTGCCATCCTTGACTGAAGATCGGAGGCCACCCTGGCCAACATCGCTGCGGCGAGCTGTCCGAGTAGGGCACATCGCCGCTAAGGAGAACTCGATAGTTTCCCGGCTCTTTTGCTTGAAATTTGGCCACACACCCTGCTGAGGCGACTGTAGATGCGTTGCCTATCACAGGCAGTAGTATCTGCGCGGCGACGAAGCTGATAATCTGCATTGCAAGAGCAAAAGGTTTAGCACAGTGCGCAAAGGCACAGTCACCGGGCCCACAAAGCTGCGGCGAAGGTCGTGCGCTCTTTATCTACACTGGGTGCGCTGCCGTTGATGACGATGGGGCTTGCCATGCTTGACTGAAGATCGGAGGCCACCCTGGCCACCCTCGCTGCAGCGAGCTGTCCGAGTAGGGCACATCGCCGCTAAGGAGAACTCGATAGTTTCCCGGCTCTTTTGCATGAAATTTGGCCACACACCCTGCTGAGGCGACTGTAGATGCGTTGCCTATCACAGGCAGTAGTATCTGCGCGGCGACGAAGCTGATAATCTGCATTGCAAGAGCAAAAGGTTTAGCACAGTGCGCAAAGGCACAGTCACCGGGCCCACAAAGCTGCGGCGAAGGTCGTGCGCTCTTTATCTACACTGGGTGCGCTGCCGTTGATGACGATGGGGCTTGCCATCCGTGACTGAAGATCGGAGGCCACCCTGGCCACCCTCACTGCGGCGAGCTGTCCGAGTAGGGCACATCGCCGCTAAGGAGAACTCGATAGTTTCCCGGCTCTTTTGCTTGAAATTTGGCCACACACCCTGCTGAGGCGACTGTAGATGCGTTGCCTATCACAGGCAGTAGTATCTGCGCGGCGACGAAGCTGATAATCTGCATTGCAACAGCAAAAGGTTTAGCACAGTGCGCAAAGGCACAGTCACCGGGCCCACAAAGCTGCGGCGAAGGTCGTGCGCTCTTTATCTACACTGGGTGCGCTGCCGTTGATGACGATGGGGCTTGCCATCCTTGACTGAAGATCGGAGGCCACCCTGGCCACCCTCGCTGCGGCGAGCTGTCCGAGTAGGGTACATCGCCGCTAAGGAGGACTCGATAGTTTCCCGGCTCTTTTGCTTGAAATTTGGCCACACACCCTGCTGAGGCGACTGTAGCTGCGTTGCCTATCACAGGCAGTAGTATCTGCGCGGTGACGAAGCTGATAATCTGCATTGCAATAGCAAAAGAGTTAGCACAGTAGCGCAAAGGCATAGTCACCGGGCCCACAAAGCTGCGGCGAAGGTCGTGCGCTCTTTATGTACACTGGGTGCGCTGCCGTTGATGACGATGGGGCTTGCTATCCTTGACTGAAGATCGGAGGCCACCCTGGCCACCCTCGCTGCGGCGAGCAGTCCGAGTAGGGCACATCGCCGCTAAGAAGAACTCGATAGTTTCCCGGCTCTTTTGCTTGAATTTTGGCCACGCATCCTGCTGAGGCGACTGTAGCTGCGTTGCCTATCACAAGCAGTAGTATCTGCGCGGCGACGAAGCTGATAATCTGCATTGCAACAGCAAAAGGTTTAGCACAGTGCGCAAAGGCACAGTCACCGGGCCCACAAAGCTGCGGCGAAGGTCGTGCGCTCTTTATCTACACTGGGTGCGCTGCCGTTGATGACGATGGGGCTTGCCATCCTTGACTGAAGATCGGAGGCCACCCTGGCCACCCTCGCTGCGGCGAGCTGTCCGAGTAGGGTACATCGCCGCTAAGGAGGACTCGATAGTTTCCCGGCTCTTTTGCTTGAAATTTGGCCACACACCCTGCTGAGGCGACTGTAGCTGCGTTGCCTATCACAGGCAGTAGTATCTGCGCGGTGACGAAGCTGATAATCTGCATTGCAATAGCAAAAGAGTTAGCACAGTAGCGCAAAGGCATAGTCACCGGGCCCACAAAGCTGCGGCGAAGGTCGTGCGCTCTTTATGTACACTGGGTGCGCTGCCGTTGATGACGATGGGGCTTGCTATCCTTGACTGAAGATCGGAGGCCACCCTGGCCACCCTCGCTGCAGCGAGCTGTCCAAGTAGGGCACATCGCCGCTAAGAAGAACTCGATAGTTTCCGAGCTCTTTTGCTTGAAATTTGGCCACACATCCTGCTGAGGCGACTGTAGCTGCGTTGCTTATCACAAGCAGTAGTATCTGCGCGGCGACGAAGCTGATAATCTGCATTGCAACAGCAAAAGGTTTAGCACAGTGCGCAAAAGCACAGTCACAGGGCCCACAAAGCTGCGGCGAAGGTCGTGCACTCTTTATGTACACTGGGTGCGCTGCCGTTGATGAAGATGGGTCTTGCCATCCTTGACTGAAAACCGGAGGCCACCCTGGCCACCCTCGCTGCGGCGAGCTGTCCGAGTAGGGCGCTTCGCCGCTAAGGAGAACTGGATAGTTTCCTCTCTCTTTTTCTTGCAATTTGGCCACACATCCTGCTGAGGCGACTGTAGCTGCGTTGCCTATCACAAGCAGTAGTATCTGCGCGACGACGAAGCTGATCATCTGCATTGCAAAAGCAAAAGGTTTAGCACAGTGCGCAAAGGCACATTCACCGGGCCCACCCGGTGACTGTGCCAGCGCAACCCACCACGGGGGATCGGCCGTGAAACGGACGGTGCCTCGTTTGTGAGATGGAATTATTTTACCAGCCGGATTACTTAAATAAAGATATTTAAAAAAAGAAGCAATAGGTAAACGATAGTTTACAAATAAAATGAATACAGGTAATACAAGAAACTAGCAAGCTAATATGATTTGAAATAAAGGGAATTTATGCCCAAGCTCAACATTTTAATCGTTTTGTAGCCTTCAGAAAATCGCATACAGCCTCGCAAACGTTTCTGTGGTTAAATCCCTTTTCAGTTGTTCCAAAGAAAAGGACCACCGGATAAATTTAGAGGCAACCTACGGAGAGGTTCTTCTGACAGTCTCTTCTTTTGGTTTGTATACAACTTGCATGTTAAAGGGAAATGTTGAAGGAATTCACTCTCGTTGCAGTAGAAGCATAGGGGAGCAGTGCCATACCAGACCTGTGTAGGTAAAAGTTCAGGAGGGGACTCGGCATCTTTGTTTCGTAATTGATATCTCCGTTATTCTAGAGGAGCACCATCGATTTTGCAGAGGTACCTAAGATGGGAAAAATCAGATGGTGCCAAGCGAGATTTTTCAAACTGATTTGATATGACAAACTTTGCAAAGCGTGCCACGGCGATAAATGCTAGCGTCGGCAATGTATAAATCGTGGAATAATTATGTGATGCCACTGCGAGTGCACCTGCATATTTATTGTGAGTTAAACCTCTATGACCTGGTATCCAAAGCAAGGGAATGAGTCGTAAATGTCTTGGGGCAGGGGCATAAAATGCTTTCAAAGCATTGAATATATTAGGCGCAGTTAATGAACTTCACACAGACAAGTAGTCTGACATAATAATAGCAACTGTTATTGATTGAGGTAATTTTTGTAACGCTAAGATAATTGCAAGTAATTCTGTTTGTTAAAGAGGTGTAAAATAAAGTAAACGAATGAAAAAAAAGACAAATCCAACAATGAAGATGCAATTCCGACTCATGCCTTCTCTTCGTGAACTGAAGCATCAGTTGCTATTACCATATTGATGTCTATTCTTGCCAGGCAGTTTTTCAAAATGGCATTTAGGTATCTGCTGGAAAGGGTTTTGCAATTACTAGAAAATATAATGTCAAATTTTGTTTGCATCGTTTGAATAGGTGTTCTTAGTACCCGCACATCAAGAAGGTTAACTTATGATGTTTCCAAGAGATTCTGTACGACGATGACTTATGGACGGCTTTAATCCAGACCACAGTTGGTTAAAAAAGAACGTTGGCTCAATAATGAAAACATATTGCAACCTCCTATGTGGGTATGCATATATTATTAGGAAGGTACAGACTGCTAGTATTTGAAACCTAGCACGAAGAGAAAGCAGGCGCGCTTCCTTATATAAAATATTAATTGCAGCAAGTTTAGGGAGTCCAAAACATACAAGTAACGCTTCGCGTTCTAATAGTACCAGTGGTCTAATTTGTTAGGCGGGTGTTGATTGTGGGGATTGTTGAGGAGAAGGAAGTTCTATCATAATTCTTCATCGTCGTCAGCCACCGCACCTAAAATTGCACAAAGTTTCTTGCAAGTGTGCAACGGGCACCACGCTTCTCTGAAGAATGACGAAGCATGTCATAATGAATGCCTGCCTAATACACAATGATTTATGACGTAGTGGATAATCTGCAGGTTTGCTTGCCGCTTTTAGAAATACGTTTACGTGGTATTGGTAAAGAGTTATTTATGCCTGTAATTTTGTCTTTCGGAGCTTCCACTTCTGAGTTCTCTAAAACGACAGTATGCGCGGCCATCCGGGACCATTTTGATAAAACTAATAGGTTGACTAATTAATCTGTGTCTATAGCCTTATGTGTCTACAAAAATAGATATGTATAAAAATCAGATTACTGCTCTATTCTAAGAATAAATTTGTCTCTTTATTTATTATATAAATGAGATCAAGTCACCACAATTTTGTATGTCATAGGTAATCTTTCTCTTATATCTCGATTATTCTAAATCTGAAAAACAATTTTTAAAACCAGTCAATTCTTGACCAATCCCCAATGATGGGTATGCACCATGGACAATTGGTGAGCAAGAACAAGAAAAGGTTCTAAAAGACCCCTGTTCGAGCTTTTGCTGTGACAGCGCTGCGCGTGTTGCGCAGGCCTGGCAATTTTTTTTAAAAAACACCACGCTTTATAAGTAAGCGGTGCTTTTCAGTTTTTTATATTTGCTGAGCATCTATTTCAGCACAACAAATGACTCCAATTAAGTTATAATTTTGTCGCCCATTCAGTCTGTCAAAAGAAAACACAAATAATAACGGGTATGGATAAGCCAATACGGCATTTAGCGTTTTCAAAACAATGTAGATTTTTTTTCATTTTTAATTGAATGTGTTTAGGGAAAGTTTGGTACATTAGATAGATGCACTGGGTCCTGTTTCATTACTTAATAATTTGCGCCACACTTTGTCGAAAAAATGATCAGAACCTGTTAACTCTAATACACTACGATACTGATCACCTTGTCTTGACTCGTGTTTCCAATGTTATAAATGAGCCTCTTTTGAAGTGTCATATAGGTGAGTGATTACATGATGCAGCGAAGGCAGAAACTTGTAGTGAACTTCTTAAAAAATATCGCGCTCACACATACCTAAAAATTCTGCTACTTTCACCTCACTCTTAACACAGCTAGTGTTATGACCTTATTTTAACGCTTAACGGATGTGTGGGTTAGATCGTTTTGAAGAAGAAAAAATTGGCCCAGCATCTGCATGTTCTATAGCACATGTCGTCGAAAGACGATAGTCTTGCGTCAGTAGATAGTAAACAAAACGTTTATTTGATGTTTTCCGCGAAAATACTGGTGAATTGTATTCTGGAGGCGCTGCGTAAGTGCCTCAATTCGTTCAGCGAAGTGAACGAGCGCTATCATGCAGTTATCTTCGAAAACAAAGGAAGGCGTACGCGCCTGTCTTAGAGGCGATAAGGTGCAGAACGCAAAGCGATTGGCAGGTTCCACCTCTATGTCGTCTTAGCAAAGCATTGGAATTACTTGGCTTTTTGGGCAGGCGTTGTATTGTCAGCGGAGCTTGCGAAACGCTACGATCCTTATAAATCCCTATGTATGCCTTTTTAGTATAAAGACAAAAATACGGAATATTAACTTTTGTAATAGCGCTTGAGTTATGCACAATAATTGCTTTCTAATTGACAGTTACAGAAGTATGCACGCTGAAACTCTAGCACTATTGGTGAAGAACTGCGGGTGGGGTTGGCCGTTCGGGGTATCGTTACGTTGGGCAAACAGACAAATAGACAGGCAAACAGACCAAAGTTTTTGCGTTTAAACACCCTAATCGTCTTTTAAAGTGGAGTAGCTTACACTGTAGGTGCCATGTAAAAAAGCAGTTGAGCTTGTGAGCCCTCAGATAGTCCTGGTTGTCTGCCTTGCTAGGTTTGCCATTTTCTGGTTTTTTTTTCTGCCTGAATTTGTTTGTCTTCGTTTCATTTTATTTTTCGTCTTTGATATTTCTTTCCTGTCTTTTATTCGGATATTTCTCCTTTCCGGTTATTCTATATTTTGATGTCGCTCTGTATTTTCTCTTTCTTTGTTTTTTTGTTTCTGTCTTCCTTTTTTCCCACTTGGTTTTCGATATATCTCTCGTTTCTTCTATGCTATGCTGTACATTCGCTTTTCTGCTCCTCATATTAAATTTCCTGTCTCACACCGTTATACTGTAGAATCATATACTGCTCAGAAAGAGCGCTTGTAGCCTTAAAAAGTTTCTTGACAAATCAAATATTTTATAGAAATATGAATGTTGCCATATTAAAAATAGAAAATATTAAGATGGTGTGTGTGATATGATGTGTAATCATTTGTGTCAAAGTGAACTGACCGTGTGTGTAAGTCGCATACGTGGATTTGGGTGCACGATAAGGAACCCCAGGTGGTCGAAATTTCCGGAGTCCTTCAATACGGTGCCTATCATAAACATATGGTAGTTTTCGGACGTTACAACCCACATATCTATCTGTATGTCGCGTAGATATTAACAAATTAGCCGTATCTGAACTGTCATGTGATGGGCAAGTGTACTGTACTTTCACATCATATGCCCTACTATATTATATTTTCGGATCGTTATTGTTTTTTCACGATATCTTTTTCTGTTAAAGGGAAAAGAGCAGCCGGTAGCACAACAATGACACCAACTTCTCCTTTTTTGTCATTTCAACAAAAAACTAAAAATATGTCATGCTGTGCTAGACCAGGTAGATGACTGGTTATTACGCTCGTCTTCACATTGTGGATATGGGGGTTCGAATCATACCTCGCAAGAATTTATTTACCTTAGAATAAACTCGACCTATACAAATATACATTACAGGCAAACATATTCAGTCAGTTTAAGCTGACTGAAACAATCAACAGTGTTCTTGCTCACAATCATGCATGCGTTGTTGTCTTGTTGCGCTAAAGTATAAAGGACACGTTATTTCCCATTCTCCACTGTTCATTTCTCGACCTTGATTCATTGGCGCTGTTATCTTCGATGGATCTAAACGAAGAAAATGCCCTTTTAACCTTCTTGAATCATGTGCGCTTATTAGTGCGTAAAACCTCAAAACTTACTAGATATTTCAAATAGCTGCCAGAACAGGCTTTCTTGCCACTAATTCAACCTCTTCTAGGAAGTGTTCCTGAAACTTCAACGATTGCTTGTCGAAACAAACGCACATGACATGAATTCCTTCCCAAGTTTTCAATGGGCTTTATTCTGTTTTTATTTCTTCTAATGCTGTGCTTTGTGAATGGCAGAAGATAGCTAAGAAGTAACGCAGAAGCTTTAATGCCTTCAAATGAGGCACGTTGCTATCTTTCCCGCCTTACCGCTCACCTACCAAACCTTCGTTGACCTGCCAGGTATGCTAAGCGCTAAAGCGTGATAGCCATCATAACAAATGTCTTATGGCCTACCTCGCTCACTGACTTTCCCTTTTGCTAGCTTTTTCTGCACCTATCATGGCTCCATTTTTGCATGCAGAAATTGACGTCAAAAAAAAACAATGCTCAGCATACAAAAACGTAAATTTATAAAAACAGACTTTCACTCACATGTGCGCTTTTCAAACTCTTCAAATGGCTTTTTTTATACAAAGAGAGGGTGAGTCAAATAAAAAGTAAAAGGAAGCACTTCTGCAGCTTCAACCTGAACTTCGATTGGGGCTTCTGCATGACGTGTGTGGTAAGTACTCGTTCATTTTTTTTTTCTCCAAATGTGTACTTCTTAACGTTTGAAAAAGAAATACAGTGAAATCTAGTTTTCAAAGTCCGGAGACTAAAGGTCTTATTGAAGGAATCCCAAATTAAGACCTTTCAATATTGCTTCTGTGCTTGCACTTTCGTTCAGATGCATGACAAATCTTCTGTTTCGCATTTATGTGTTGCATATAAAAAGGCAAGGCTTCTGATCTAACTACAAGAGTACTTCAGTTTAATGTTCGTTTGGGAAATCCTGTATGCAAAATCTAGAAATACCAAATAGACCCTTTTTTTTTGTCCAGAATGTATTTCTAACAGCGAGTGGTTCTGTTTTGCTCAGGTTGTGTATAAATAGACATACATCAGCAACTTTATTAACAAAAGACCAGCAATTCGTAATGTTGTCAACTATATTCTTGTTGAGTTGTAGTAATGATGAAAAAGACGTTATAAAAGTTACAGGGGCTTTAGCGATTACTGTGCGAAGCGATGCGGAAGAAAATGTTTCTGAAGAAGCTGTCACGCTTTGAAGGTACCACGGAGTGTCGCCAAAAGACGGGAATGGATGTTTACTTGAAATACGCACGGGACAGCATATTGCTATCGTGTTCAACTTCTAAAGGCGAAGCTTTAGGGACACCTAACTTTATTACTATTTCACTGAAACTCCTAGAAATATTGTTGATTGAAATAACCTGACCGAAAAAATGGTAAAACAAGACTAGCTTCCTTTGAAAAATGCTTGCAGTAGCTCGTTAGCACCAATAAATATACATGTATTTTATTATTCGTTGGTTGAGAAGAAGTGATTAACAATTTAGAGTATTTGGTACTCTACTATGGGAAAGCTGAAAGCCGTCCCAAATAAAATGCATAATCATTTTGTAACTATTTATTGCATAAACATAATCAGCTCAATTATCTGTGCGACAAATTTTCTCCTGGAAATTTTATTCTGTTTTGTGTTCACTTAGCTTGCTCTGGTATAATTCACATTTAATAGTTTTTGCTTGCTGCTAAATTTTATTGTGTTTCTTTTTTCATTTTCCAGGCCCTAATGTTTTACCTGTATGCATTGTATTTTATTCTTCGTGTATTTTCTTTTGTAAACTGGTGTGCCTTTCTTGTGATTAAATATGCATGTTTCACACCAGCTATAGTGTCTGCTTTGTACTCAAGGGTAAATAAAAAATAGAAAAGAAAAAGCAGCACCTATTTGGCTCACATCAACGAGTGCTCGTTCGCAATGACATTTATTCCGTCATTTCGTTCTAACGTGCTTCATTAACTAGCATAGCGCAAGTGCCATACAAGCAGCGTACCCGGTACCTATAAGCCGCATTTCACTCGACGGATGGAAGGTAACCGTCTTGGAGGCTATTCCAATCTTTTTTCAGTATTAATACTTGCCGCGGAAGACAACCGGGCATAGAAAGTGAACTTTGTTCCAACATCTTTTGGATCCAGCACATGTGTTTTCTTTAGTAAAACAAAGACAAAAAGGCATCGGTAGCAGAACTTTCAGCGCACTATCTCAGCGAGAGTGACACTGTTTCGACCCACGCAGAAAAAAATGATTGCGTGTAGTTTGCCTGCGGCTATTTTCTCAACAGCACCAGTCGACACCGGAAGTTTTCGAAGCACGCTCCAGTAGCCTTATGTGTGTTAGTGTAACATACCATGAATAAAACTTATTTTTTCATGGTATGTTATTCTAACAAACTCCTCTTTTGAAATAACTTTATCTCACACATCACACGCCACAATAGCTCTAAATTCTAAAGGTGAAAATGAATGCCCACAGTAGGTTAACACTAACATTTTAGCTGAAAAAAAATCTCGTAGAATTCTACAGAAACAGCCATTGACGCTGTGCCTTACAACGACTAGCAATTACCGATTAACTGGAAGAGAGCCGATACATTCCTGTACTAAGAAGAGCTGGGACATTTCCGGGTGTGTAGTCTTATTTAGGAGTGTTATGCAGCAGCGTCTGATACATTGATTTAAGCTGACCACAATTTACACTTCAGAAACGTGGTATAAAAAAAATTCTACTGTACTATCGTGTATTGTATAAGAAGGTGGCGCCTGTAAAAGAAGACTAAGCCGTCGCCCATGGCATGTAACTTGTTAAAATTCTCTTGAAAATGATGTACAGATAGGGACTCCAACACCAGACTGCGTGTTCGTGAAATTTCCTCTTCTCGTTATACTCTTTTAATTTGGTGGTTTCAAAATCAAAGTTTTGTAAATCTGCCTATCAGCCTACTAAATGTAAGCAAACGACACTGAATTCATATTCCTTTTACACACCAATTACGACTGAGTTATACAAAAGACTGATCTTTGGTTGAGCAAATATTGCGCCGAGATAAAGAGTCAGGACATTGTAGTCACATAGGTGACTGCATTTTTTAGCAGTCAACATTTCGTTGACAATTGAACGCACAGAATATACAACACACAGTAGCGATTGATTATACTGGCACAACCAAAGGTTGCAGTGCATTAGAGAAGGTCTTTCACTCTTGCCGTTGTGCATGCAATCACTATAAAATGGATCAAACTATGTTAGAAAGTTGTCATGCAGCCATGGTCAACTAGCTTGAAATATTAACGTGCGTTACCGTTTGAATCAAAGAACAGTGGTCATACTTGAAAATACAGCTACGAATCTGCGTGTCTGCATATTTTCTCGCCATATTACGCATACTTGGTTAATTTTTTTACCCATCTCCGTGCCACACAATGAATACATCTATCTATCTATCTATCTATCTATCTATCTATCTATCTATCTATCTATCTATCTATCTATCTATCTATCTATCTGTCTATCTATCTATCTATCTTCCTACGATTTTTAGCTCACGTAGCTATAGCAGTTACGTTGAAATCATAGGCCTGCCCAGGGAGAGGCAGACGGGGCTGGTACCCTCTCACTCTCTCCAATATTTCTTGCACCATGACACATGGTACACAAAATTATAACTGGCTACATCTGCCTGCCTGACCCCCACTTCACATTAAAACTGCGCCCGCGCTGCCTGTGAAATGTATTACTGACAACGCCCTTACTTGGGACACAGTATATCTTCCACTGGGGAGCGGAAGTGAATAACGAAGAAGAGTGAGAGCTCATATCTTGATGACATTCTGAGGAAGTCAATGTACAATTCTGAATTTCTCTTAAGAGAAGATAACTTTTCGTCCAACACAAACACAAGAAAAACAGGAAAAAATCCTGAAACGGCAAACCGCAGTTTTGGCGACACAGCAAGATGTAAATGCCGACGAGGCTTCGCCGCTGTTGTTGGCAGTGTGAAGAAATGTAAGGCCAGCGTCACGGCAAGCGTGCACAAAAGAGAGCAACGTGGCAAAAGAGTTGAACATTGAACTAGCCATAAGGTAGACAAAGGGAAAAATGATATTCATAGACTCGCAAAAAGCAGTGAGAATTTTGGCTAACAGTCGAGTCGCCCCCGAAGCCTTGCGGATCGAACTCACACGCCAGTTGGCTTACGAGTACGGACACCTTTCTACATCTCGAGCGATGAATCATGTGAATGTAACAGTGAGGCAGCTTAATGGCTTAAGGACAAGGTCGCCACAGCACTAAGCCTGTTTTCTCCTTTGCTGCTTGAGCGAAAGCGATAAAAAGTGGAAAAGGACACGGCAAATTTCACTCAATATTACACAGCAATAGGAAGTGAAAATCAGAAACGTCCACCACCTCATCAGCAGCTGGGCTAGAAATGCCTGGTCGCATGGCAGCGCTAACATACTAGAACCTATTCAAGCGTGATGATTCCAACGCACATCTACCTGGAACTGTACACGTCAAAAAATGCATTGTCTGTGAGGTAAGGGAGACCCTGGAGCATGTGCAGTGGGAACGTCGGGGTGAAAGTACAGAAATGGGTGAACAGCCAATCATCGCCAGGTTGTTCAGAGGCGCCTTCATTCAGTTGCTCCTTCGAGGATCTATGCTGGGCTGCTTAAAGGCCGAGGCTGCCGCTATGGTTCAAGGATTCATGGCCATCACCAAGGGAGGACCATGCGCATCCCACCAACATTTGCTCGCCTCTCAATAAAGTTTTCCATGTCGTTCATTTATAAAAATGCAGAAACAGTATAAAATTGCTTGCAGTATAAAAGGCTGTCTTTCACGTGAAACAAACAATTAGGAAGACTTAGACTTGACGAATTGGATGTAGACGTCTCACAGCTAAACAAACAGTAAGACAGGCTGTGACATACGGACAAACCCAAAAGAACACGACACACACCAATAATGGATGCAATCGTATAATTGTGCGTTTTTGTGGATTGTGTCCTAGCATCAGTTGTGGTTGTAGTTTCTTCTTAGTTAATGGTGGTAGAAGTGTTGGCTACGGGCTCTTATAGGAATTTAGTCAGCATTTTATATGCACTATCACGACTCAGGAAGTGATCGTGTAGCATCCATTGGCCCTGTTGAAATAAGTCAGCGAGCGTACTTTTGATAGGCACTGCACCAGCGTCAAATGAATGAGCGAAAAAAGAAAAAATAGGCTACTTGTAATATACTCGTAATGACAAGCACTTACCGAACTGATTTGAAGAAGTGGAAAAAAGTCACAGCTTTGCCGCAAACGCGAAGCAATGGATACGCTAGCAACCAATTGGAAGGTCGCGAACCGAAAGGCAAGCAGAGAGAAACGTGCCCCGCGTTTCTCAGGCACAAAAGACGCATGAATTGTACTCGCGGTACAGAGTAACGTGAGTGATCACCTCAGCTGTTACTTCGCTGTGTTTCAAAAGCACGCCCTTTTTGCAAATGAAGGCTGTGCAACGATTGCAGTGACCTTTAGGCGCCCGTTAACTACAACAAAATTGTTCCGACGATACTGAAAGGCTAACCAAGATGTACGATTCTCCCACTGCAAGATAAGGGCACACGATCGAGCGTACACACCCTTATTCTCTACGCGGGCCAAAGGACGCATGAGAGATGAGAGCCCCCGCATGCTCACTGCGCCTTCTTGCTGATAATGCTTAAAACAAGATAGTTACCCCCCGATATGCCTGCCAACAGCGGTAAGTGGTAGATATCAATAGGTTGTCGTTTAAACTCTAGACACCTCTTGACACCTCTTGACACCTCTTAAACACTAGACACCTCTTGGTGTCTCAGTGATTAACACCTCGCATTCACAGCGTGGAGGTCCCACGTTCGATTCCATGCGCCAGTCTTTTTTTCTGGGATATTTTTTTCTTTCTAACACTATCATGTATATTGATACGTATACATATACGGCACATGAATTTAACACCGACGCCCACCGACGCCGGTGGTTAAATCTAGATTGATTGATTGATTTGTGGGGTTTAATGTCCCAAAACCACTATTTGATTATGAGAGACGCCGTACTGGAAGGCCCCGGAAATTTCGACCACCTGGGGTTGTTTAACAGGCTACAAATCTGAACACACGGGCCAACAACATTTCCGCCTCCATCGGAAATGCTGCCGCCGCAACCGGGATTCGATCCCGCGACGTTCGGGTCAGCATCCGAGTACCTTAGCCACTAGACCACCATGGTGGGGCAATTTGTGGCTCAATCCAGCTAAGAGTGTCCATATATTTGCTATCGACAAAAATACACAGTTCTTGGTGAAACACTGTGACATAAAAAGAAGGTTTTGTCGCACGACATTCACATCTACCAGGCACGACGTCTGCCACAATGTTCTTTGCCCTTCACTGTGCAATAAATTATTAATCAATTACACTAGGCATCTGTCTGTTTTCTACGTGCTGAATCAGGTATTTCTGTAGTTATCTACTCCTTGCTAGAAATATCAATGTCTTTTATCAACACTCTACACCTATCGCAATTACATTCAGCATTGACAATATACATATTAAAAACAAATTCAAGCTATACAAGGAAATTTTCAAAACGCTTGTTCGCTACTTAAATGATGATTATGAACTGCCTCTAAAGACTAAGGGACATTCTATGAAAGGAGTCTTCTCTTGCTATATTGTTATTTGCTTTGGTGGCCAAGTAGCAAACTGTGTCGCAAAGATCAATCATAATTTGCCATTTGCTGTTGTACTTTGTATTCGCTTTTGTTAGCCCACTGTTCAATAATTCTGATACTCATTTTCACGTGTAAATTATGAACTTTCGCAACAACTGTCAGCGAAGAGCAATATGATCTTATATGAGCTTGCACAGATCAATGATAAATGTCCTTTGTGACTCCACGCTACAGCTTTTTTGTGTGTAACATAGCTACGTTCCAAAGAAAGTGGAAGTATTCTGGAAAGGCCTTAATTATCATAATTTTCTAACTCGAGTTGCACAAAATTTATGTTGCAACCCTGATCACCGCTAAGAATGCAGGTACGAAATGTTGACGTGCTTAAACGGTGAGTGGTGCAAAGCGTTCACACACACACACACACACACACACACACACACACACACACACACACACACACACACACACACACACACACACACACACACACACACACACACACACACACACACACACACACACACACACACACACGCACGCACACACACACACACGCACGCACGCACACACACGCACACACACACACACACACACACACACACACACAACAGAAATGCTATGCAATATGCCTTTTATTGCATGAATTGCGTTTTCGGACTTTGCCACAGTACATTGACGGTATCACTACTCTTCCTTAGTCGTTATTGACTCGCGCTTTCTCGAGCGACATTCAGCAGTTCCTGCCTGCTCGTGATACCGCTTCGTCTCCGCGTAGTTTCCTGGCTCTTTTCATGACTCCAAAGTGTGCGCTTAAACATTGTTCATTATTGCACGACTATCGACTTAGCAATTCTCCGTTTTATCTTTCACGTGGGTGATGTTGAAGACTAAGTTCCATCGATTGAAATACCCTGCTGGTACTGGCGAGCTGTAAATTCAGAAGTCTGCGTGGACTTTAGCGCATGGTTGAATAGTGTATATGAAGTTACATTAGTAGATAGCAATGTATGTCCCAAAGTTTAGCAACACGCTAGTCGAGAAGCGCACCTAGTGTTCACAAGCTATAGCCTGATTGATACCTTCGTAGGCCAGAATGCCACCTGTGTGAATAACGCTAAATCCACCTTCGACACGCAGACAGTAATTGTGGTGGTATAATTTTTTGGCAAAATCCAGGAACAAAAAAGAAATAAGTAGGTCAAAGGCGACACAAAATCACTGATAAACAATGTTCGAGAGCGAACATTTCTGCTAGGTAAACATTTGAAGTGTGCTCGGCTGTGCAATTGTTCATGTGAGCCCATAGCACGGCTGAGAAAATGGGATTGAAAGGGTGGTAGGAATTTGAAGGCGTATCTGACCACTATTCCTCACTTTACACGAGAAATTAAGGCAGCCTGCTATCTTCAGGACTAAACTATTCACGCATTTACCGGAACTCAAACTGCGAAACGAGCCTGATATGAAAGTTGCAGGCTACTTTCGGGTATAACTCATTTTGGTTTGGAAAAAAAGAGTAATACACTTTTAGTAGATACAGAGCGACGGAGTTTCAAAGCTTGAAGTAACACAAACACGCACTGGAAGACGTATATCTGCTGTGCACACTCGCCAGGTGTTGGCGTAACAAAACGCTTGTATTGATCCCTGGATGGTGTATCTTTCAGCCGTGGTAATAATCATTTTTGTAGGCTCCCAGGAACTAGTGAGCAAATCCGCCAGGGTGCAATACAAAGCGTGATATACAGTGTCATGTGTGGAATCTCCATTAAGCTACATAGGTGAGACACCTCTTTACGGAAAGAATACGCTCAAGCAGGAACGGCGTGTGGAAGATGGAAGTGCAACGCAGTGGCCCTGCAGAGCATTGTCAGAAGCACAATTGTCAAATTGACTTCAAAGGCGCTTCTGCCACAGAAATTGAAAATAATCTGGAAAGGAGGCTCCTGCTCGAACCCTGGCAAATACAACACAAACTGGCAACCATGAACCGGCCCCTGGGAACAATGCCTTCTATATAAGAGCACGGCGTCCGAAACGTGAGTGAAAGAGAAAAACTGAGCCTAAGACACTACAACAAGGCACCTTCACGCTTCCCTGGCCATCAGAGTTACCCCTCAGGAAGATATCAAGCTGGTCCCAAAACGTTGGGTTTTCGAAAGAATAATTGTCGCTGGAGTTAATTATATTACCGTAATCCTCCACGCAGTCAGCCAGACTTCTTCCAAAATGCTGACATTTCAATATATAAACTAAAAGGCGTACTGTTAGTAATGGGCAAAATAATGTAGCTCGACCGTTTCCTCTGATTGAGCAAGAAGGCAAATAAGGTTGACCAACTACGATGACAAGAACTACCTATGCTTATAGGTTTTTTTTTTCAATGCCGATGAAATGGGCCGGATTGAGACGTTCACCTCCATCTCCACTCGTCATTATCTGCTCTCTCCAATAGGCTAGCTTACGCTCCCGCCATTGGTTCACATGAGAGAGTACCTAGTTAGTGCTGCCTAATTGTGGTAGCCAGCAGTGGTAATTCCTTGTAGAGTTATGTTGATATCTATAAAGCAATGTATTACATCCCTCGAGATTAAGGAGTCTGCATGGTCACACTTCGAAGGCACTTATCTATACTTCTAACACCATTTTAGATTAGAACACCTTGATGCCTGCGTCGAGATACCCTACTTATGTTTCCTAATATTGGCTCTCACATTGGCTCTCTAAGAAGCACAGTGTTCGGACATGACGCATTATCGTTGTTGGTATTAAGCGAAACACCAACGGGGATGCGTCACAGTGGCGCTGCGTTCTTGTGGGGGGTTAAATATGTGCAGCACGAGCACTGCGAGGTGCCAGTAGATAGAGCGCCTATTACCTGTCGTTTTAGGATTGTACCGCTGTTGCCAGCTTCTACCAAATATGATGAAGCTTTTGTGCGCTGTCAGTACTATACTCATCATCGTTTCCATTAGCTACGTGAGCACTCTTACGGTCTCCAGGTACTGCCACAGCTGAACTGATTCACAATATGCACGATCAGCAGCGCCTTGCCAGGCGTAAAATGTCGCAGTCCACACACTTTCTCTTGCGACATAACGCTGAGCGACACTGACGCGAGTTAGTGGAAAGGACGCGATAGCTCACCGCTAGGTTGCTTACGGCGCTAGGTGTACGGCTGCTTACGGCGCATCTGACGCGTCCGCCATGTAGCTGGCTACATGGAAGGCGTGAACGTAAAAGCTGCACCTATGGTTACCTATGCATACGCAAACGACGTTAAACGCACATGTTTGCTGCAGTAAAAAACGGGTAACAAATACGTACTACTCGTGTACCAAACTCGAGAAGTCCTGAAGATTACCAGCAGCTTCGCTTCGCTTGAGAAAACCAAAGTGTATGGCGCCATTGGCTCGCTTGAAAGCGGTACATTCGCACGCCCCTTCTGCGGCGGTGATTGTAACGTGTTACACAACAGCTATGATTTTGTACTCCTTAGACTAACTGGCTGTTTTTTACCTGTCACCACTACCTTAGGAACCGTATCGTCGATGATTACCTTCAGCCCGTGAGTTTCAGTGCCAATGCTTCAGCCACGTGATAGTGACAGAGAGACAACGTTTATTAGGTGATCGAAGAGTGAATGTGGGAGGTTCCCTATTTCAGGAACTTTTTTTACTTGAAGCGCCTGGCGGGCCCGCGTTACGAGTTGGGACTGGTCGACTTTCACGAATACCACTGGCACCATAACCACTACACCACTGTTGAGGGTCATGAGCTTTTTTTACCTACGTTCATGTGGGGCTTACCACTTTGTTACTTAAGGCACGAAAAAGGGCACGCGTGGCTGGCTCTCAAATGTTTATGCAGCTACAGCATAGCTGATGACCCCTTACATTGTTCTGAAGCTTTTGTCTCACAGTAAACAAACATGAAAAAAAACGAAACCAGCGCCATTCTGTTTTCTAAGCTTAATTGACTTTAAATGTGCTGTCGTGTCAGGGTGCCCAACTTGCTTCATGAAAGGGAGGCTCCGTAGTAGGCGTAGCCACGGTATTATAATGAAGCGCCTCGCAAGGACTGAGTTTCGCAAGCACGATATATAAAGCGCGAAATATCAACCCGACGAAAAGTTTGCAACGAAGTTGGCTGGTACGACGCAGATGCGCTACAAGCTCGCGCGTTTCCCTGCCTCGATGTTAACAAGCACAACGAATGCGCTTCACTCTAACGACCCTGAAATGGGGTATCTGCTGCGTAGAGCACCACTGTAATAGGAAGCCCAGTAAAGCAAGCACAAAAAATAAATAGATGGGCGAGTAACATAGAAGGGTCGCTTTTTCTGTGCGCCGAAACCCACCTGCTCATTTGCGCTGGCCATGCTGTTACTATATTTGGGGTGTTGTAAAGATCACAACCCTCAATCATTTATTTTTTGTTACTGTGTAGCTAAAATAAAACATGTGTTGCATATTTCGCTTTCTTCGAAATTTTCGCATCACTACTGCTGATAACAGTAATATGGGTGTTTTACGAGCTAATACCACAATAAAAGTGCACTGCAGTATATGGAGGCTCCCGAAAATTCGAGCACCTGGTCTTCTTCATTATACACTGACATCGCAGAGTATTTGGGCCAATAGCAGATCACGACTATGCAAATGCGACCACCACGGCCATGATAAAACCCGTTTCGTTGCCTAAGCCAGCGGTCGAGCGCCACAACCAGTGTTTCGTTCAGGCTGGCAGTTTTGTATGCCTTTTGCTCGTGGCCCTATGTGTCGCCCATCAGCAAAACAACGCGGACATTGAGAGTGTGTTTAAAACCTACAGGCTCACATGTACCATGGCAGTGTTGAGTAAACATTAGTTTCTTTCTCTTACTCTAGTTGTTGTTGTTGTTGTTGTTTCCCTGTGCAAATGACTCGTACCCAAAAGAGGAGATTGGCCAATTATAAGGTGAATTTGCCCTATACCTTCAGCATTGCGTCATTCCTACAAACTTTGTAACTTTATTTTGATTTGAAATGCCGATATTAAGTTTGCAGAAAGGAACTCTTAATCTCTTCTTCTCTTCCTTCATCACAGGGTGGTGAACTTGATGCCCACCTGTTTGGACTATCTGCCCTTGATGATGATGACAATGATGATGCCTCAACTACGGCTCATACCCACTCAGCGGGATTGGCCAACCACAGGTTATATGAATTTTAGGCAGGTAAAGTAATAAATATTTCTACGAAAAGGAGGAAACAGCGTAATCAAAAACAGAGAGAGCGCCCTTTTTGTTTAATTCCTCCTCCTCCTTTTTTCGCGAAAGTGATTAAGATTTGTAGCAATCTAGTTGACATGGTGAACATACCAGACCAACTAAAGAGAACAGAAAATTATGTATAAAAATTACATTTCGTAGTTATTGATACCTCGGCGATTAAAATACACTAACTTCCGCCCAGTCGAAACAGTCAGGGTTATCTAGAAAACCACCAGCATTCAACACAGTAACTGTATTATATGATGTTCACCTAACGGCAAATGCGCATGGTGCTCTAAGATGGCAGTACCATGTTACGCATTTATAATGAAACCCTCACGACAACCATTCGCTTGAAATAGGATTGTTGGGTACCTGTGGGATGCAGTAATATTCTTCTTTATCTTTGCAAATGACTTACTGACGCATTAAATCAATGCCGCTGCGGTAGGGTAGGTTTATGAAGATTCCTGGCCGCTCGTATCTCTTGTCGCGGTGGCGCAAGTCGAGCTTCTGCTTTCCTATCGGCAATTATGCAGTTTCGTAAGTTATGCGCGTTACGCGGAGAAGCTACGTTGCACTATATTCTCTTCACGTGTGGTAGTATTTTGCCAAAACAACTACACAAGGGGTCATTGGTGCATTTTATCGTCTAGCAGCAAACCATATTCCTCTAAGAAACAGAATCACTGATGTTTGGCTTGCTTGATTGACGCGCTATAACTAAGAAGAACAAAAACACTGCAAATAAAATCCGCCTATGATTAAAAATAAATACAGTCACGTAAACATCTTTTCGTTGAAAAAAGAATACTCTGACGTTGCTTTTTGTTGTTTTCAAGCCAATAGCCCAACAGTATTGACGTTGTAAAATGCAGCTTTTTATAGGAACCTTGCACCGCTTATTTCTTCAGTAATAGTTCATCAAAAAGATTTTATATAGCAAAACTTTATCAAAGGGATATTAAGTTCATACAACTTCGTTGCTGACTTCAGATGTATATTTTGAGATGTGTGTCACGTACATTTTTATTTAACCTATGTGATATTGCGTTATACTCCGTTTTTGACTCTAGTGTTGTATTTTCCTTTGCTATGTTTACTTCAACTGTTTTCCTGTGATGTACCTATCGTCTATAATTTTCGATATCAGCATGTCGTTCAGTTTATTCTCATCTGTGCAGTGTTTGTTACATTTACCTTGATTTTATTAGGTATTTATATACGTTACGTGTACTGAATTATGCATTGTACAAATTGCAAACAATGTCATGGTCACAACTGCCTAATAACTGGTTCATTGATCAAATCAATTATTCAACTGACCACTTTTAACCAGTTGACATCTTCGAAATATAATACTTTATGCAAAATGAAGTGTATTGATTTCAATCGATCTTAAATTAAAAAAATTAAAAAATCAAACCGCTCCAAAACATCCTCTTCAATATGCGGCCGTACGTTCATAATACGCACAATCTACGCCTCATGGTAAAATAAATACTTTAAACAAAACACCTGTACGTAGTTACCTAGAAAAAGATATTCCCGGAAAATACTACTAACAGAAAAGGACGCAACACAGTATCAACTCTCAAGACGTCAATTTCTGGAGTAGCATTTCATCAACTATATGTCAAATGCTCACATATCCCACCACTCTTTCAATGTTTTTTCTTCCTTCCAAACATTAGGAATATGTTCATTCAACACTAATGATACGGTAATGCCTACTATTGCATGACTATACCATGGTGACTTTGAGCGTGATCATGCATGCATTTGAGTTGCGATGTAGTACAGTAGTAGTTGTTGCTGTAACGCATTCAGTAGGAAGGTATTACCTAAATAGTGTCACAATCCTTTCCCAAGTTACGCTGTAGGAAATGATACACTGTAAGAAATCGTAGGAGGAAATCGCAACTGGCTTATTGTTACACTGTAAGAAAAGTTAAACTTTAAGAAATGTTAAGTGCAAACCATGCCTGCAGTGTTCGAGAAGCTTTGAGAGGGTAGTAGATTGAATAGACTTGCGTGCAATGCGAGCATACCAGATCATTCTGAAATCTAAATGGCCAATAGTGAAAACACTGGAACTTTCGGCGGCTCATATATACTAGCCGACAAGCTTCCTCACTTTTCAGCATACCGACGGCCGACGCTCTTTTAGCCGTTATTTGTGCCACTGTGTACCGTTGGCATCTGTGTTTTCGTTTTCGGCCAAATAAACAGTTTCGTCTTAGACATACAGTCCTCTACCTTCGTTCTCGTCTCTACTCCGTTTCTTGTGATAGAATTGCTTTCTGGTCCATGTACAGAACTCCCCCCTACAGCCATAAGCTAAGCTTCAACCGTGGCGATGACACCGACCCCGTCACGGGCAACCAGGCAAGCTGCCAACTGAAAGACTCTCCTCCTAGCACAGACTCCTATCGGACAAGCAAAAAGCTGCGCTGACTAGAACGACAAACACTATGACAGCCGCTGTGTCATCTGCGACAATCATAATTCAGCCTCCCACAGAGCCACTGAGCTTCCATTGATCGACTATCGAAGACGGGAGACCTGGCTAGAGGCTGCACCGAGTGGCCATCCTCAGCCACTCGAACACATAATAAAAACTGCAAAGCGTATACTTCTACCTGGGAACGCGGTAATTAGGTATATGTTTTGTGAATCAGGAGTGGAGACTTCAAACGTAGGATGTCTTCTATGACGTAATCTTGGACACATTGGAACATCCTTCGCAAAGAAAGGGCCGCTTCTCTTCTGAAGAAAGGGTTTGCCGTCCAGAGAAAAACGTGACGATCTTCGCCTAAGAAATACTTGTCTGCCCCATCACTCTGACCTAGAAATGTCTGACGAGACGAAAATTCATTTTTTATGTGAGGGGTCAAAGGGAACTTTTCGCGGAATTGTTCAGAAGCCCCCGGAAGACCATTCAGGAATTTCTTTGTAAAGAAACTACTATCTAAAAGTGACTGAAAATACGCACACACCAGTCGCCGGTCAACGGCAGGCTAAGGAAGGCCTCGCCACGGTGGTCTAGTGACTAAGGTACTCGGCTGCTTACCGCAGCACGCGAGATCAAATCCCGCCTGCGGCGGCTACATTTTCGTTGAAGGTGGAAATTCTGTAGGCCCATGTGCTCAGATTTCGGTGCACGTCAAAGAATCCCAGGTGGTCGAAACTTCTGGAGCTTCCACTACGGCGTCTCTCATAATCATACGGTGATTTCGGGACGTTAAGTCTCACATAATAATCAATCAATTATTCAATTAGCGAGGCTATGAAGACACTCAATCGCTATGCTCAGGCTCCTGAATCTTCTGCGCTCAGTGGAACGGAAACAATTGAAAGAAGGTGCTTATGATTTCAAAACACAACCCAAATTTGTCGACCGTCCTACACGCTATGGCGTGTCCTGTCGTATTCAAGGCAGGAAGGAAGCAACAAAAGGGAGAATGCAGGGAGGTTAACCAAAAAAAGATTCGGTTGCCTACCCTACACTGGGGAATAAGAGAAGGGGACAAGAAGAAAGATGAAAAAGAAGGAAGAGAGGGAAAAACGGGAGAGACAGACAGTAATTTCACTGCAGCGTGCAGAAGTCCACCGCATGTCAGAGGCGTTCACACAAGCCTGTCTTTTCAGGAAACACAGCAGGTCTTTCACTGCCTTGTGGGCTGTCGAGGCGTGTGGACGTTGCTGTAATCGCACCTGCACAGAAAGAGGCCGCATCATGCAGTCGCCGCATTGCGTTGGCAAGTGATTGTCAGTTTGAGGCAAATCGAGGACAGTGGCGCAGCAGGTGTTCGATATCTTCATAGGTGCCGCAAAGATCGCACGCCGCACTGTCAGTAATTTCGATTAACGTGAAATCAACTCCCAGCCAAAGGCGATAGACAGGCGAAGCTTCACGTCGATGTAGGCAGGGTGAAGGGCGGGGTTGTAGTGAAGGGTCAAGCTCGTGCAGTCTTGTACGTCGTATGCTTGGTGTGTTCCACACAGTCAGTGTGAGAGTGCGGGCCAGTTGACGAATCTGCCTCGTCGCGTGTCGAAGGAAATAAAGCGCGCTAAGGGGTGCATTCAATCTTTTTAGCACTTTTGGCTCATTTAAATTGGGGTGTCACCACAGCTCGGAGAGATCGCGATCTGAATCCACATTTTGCAAAGCTGGGGTAATCCTGCATAACGCCCCAGTACAGCATTTTATGATCCTTTACTCTGAAGAGCTTAATCATCAGAAGTCGGCTCCTCAAGATGGTGGTGTTTTATTGTGATTGCAAATATATGAACACTCTCCTCTGGGTTTCGCTGCGGGCGTCGGCGTGGGGGTCGACATCGATGTCATGCACCGTATATGTATAAGTAAAAATATACAAGGGAAAAAATTGTATACTTAAGGGCTCGTTTTTTCGTGTTTTGTCACAATAATAATGAGATATAACAGAGAATAACGCCAAGGAACGTGTAAAGGAGATTATTACACCGAATGTTAATGTAAATGTGAAGAAAGAAAAGTGGGTGAAAAGATAACTTGCCCTGGCCAGGGACCGTTCGGTTCCTGCTTGCAATTTTGATATGCTTGCCATTCTGCACGTGACCTTCGAATTTGTCGCTATCGCGTTCATTGCTATGCCTGTGGGCAAAGCTTTGACTTTTTATGATTTACCTGCATAGTTCGGCCCTTGTGGTCGTATTTTAGCGACAAGTGATCTCTTTATACAATTTTATTTGGTAATAATAGGAGCCGCTAACGTTTCGAAACGTAATTTGTGACTTCATAGCTCATTGTGGCACTCGCTAGAACTACTGCGAGCAGAAATAACGATAGAAGGCGCAGACATGTGATTGAATAATTCCAACGGTAATTCTTATCACGGCATTATATCAAAAAGGTATTATTATTGGATTTATGTTTTATTCAGCATGATTTTTCACGAAACCCGGAAGACAATAAAGCTCTCTCAATTTCTCAGCTTGACAATATGAAAGCCGGTGAAAGAATGTGCAAATCTCCACTGTGCTGGAAAAACAACCAAGGGGCACTCCAGGCATTGATGTTTCAAAACGATAAAAAAATGACATATCTCGCGTACCTGGGATTCGACGTTATGGAAAGCATACGGAGGCAACGTGGCCTTGTTACAATATTTTTTATTGAGCCGCACGTCGTGAAGTGATGCTTAAGATATGTAAAAATGTTGCGCGGACTGACATATGCTGAAGCGTTACAGATGTTCATACCACCAGTTGCTTAACTTGCGCAACGATGCCTACTGAAACATGCGTGATATCAACACCAGAAGCGGAGATGAAGTGCTGATGCTCTTAAAGATGCTGACCCTGAACACTGCAACATGAATCAACTTCAGCGCATGGCACCTAACTACAATCACATCAACTCGACGTGACGGCTGTTTAAAAGGTGTGCATATGTATTGTCTATAAAATTGGGTAGGCAGCACTGCAACCACTCTTGATGTTTCACGAAGATTAGAGTCTGTTTGAAAAGTAGTTCCGAGACCTGGCGTAGCTCTGTGGTCAAACGCTTTATTGCCACGCAGAGTTTTTTTGGTTCAATTCCAGCTGAAACATTGACTTTTATTGTATGCCTTCGTTGGGTGGACGCTACCGATGTCGGGTATTTCTTAACGCTCACGAATTAAAACTGTCCATATGGTGGGGGTAAAAACTTCATTTGACCAAAGGATTCGGGCGCGTACGGCCGAGGGTCCCCGCATCGACCCCAACTACGCGATGGGTTCATGAATTCATGTCAGGTGTGTTCTCGCCGTTTCTAGGCAGCTACTAAGTATCCATCACCAGTGGCACGCACCCGCCTGTGGGCATGTGCTGCTGCCCGGCTGGAAGTGTTTGACGACGTACGCGAGTGGATAGTGACCATATTCATGTCTTCACCAGCGGATTATCTTCATCAAACCATCTTACAATCGCATTCTAATATTGGTTCGTGCAAAGTAAAGAGAGTGACCATGAGAGCAGCCCAACGTAAGCAGCTAGATATATATATACGCTCAAAGTCGCCGAAGTTTGCTAAGAAATGCTTTGTTTTTGTATATAATAGCATTGATTCATAGACACCTTTGCAAAAAGAAAGATCAGCAAGGCTAGTAAACATTATAAAAGCTTTCGCGAGTTGCTTCCTTTAGCACGTGTCACTCCCTTTTTGAGTACCTCAATATTTGTTACCACTGCAATGACGTCCTCAATACGCTGGCCATAACGTGCAATATGACATACAAGCTTCCTGTACGATAGGGTTTTCAGTTATTTCATTACGGAGCTTTTCAGTGTCACAGGGCGAGGGAACCATGTTCAGTCAGCCGGCGTAAATTTAGTGGAGGGTAAGCATCCACTTCATTGTACTTCGATATCTCTACGTTAAATAGCGTGTAACTGCTTGCGTTAATTGTTGCCCTTTTGTGGCACTTCTCTCTTACGACTTCAATGTACGCAACCAGCTAGAAAAACATGTAAAGCACTGATGTCATGAACTGTGTTAGAGGGCCTGTTAAAAAAATGGGAATGCTCACCCGGGTGAGCAAAAGCTCTTGAAAAGGTGAATGGTTTGACGCAGATGAAGTTTCGCCTAAAAAAAAGAGTATATCCAACGTCCACGAATATTCGTTCGCTGCACTAAATTATACAACGACTGCTATTTAACGTGGCTGTTGGTCCTCGCCCACCTCGTACTGTTTTTGGTTGCTGTAGAGCTGATTCCGGCTGCTTACGGAATACATTTAAGAGCTAAGCTCCCCTTGGCCTAACCTTGTTCCACAAGAGGCGTAATCAGCAGTATTTTTGGAACAGTAACTTAGATGGCACTATCTCACAAAAAACATACAAATTGCAGCTGAGTGACGATAATGTAGATAGCACTGTACCGCTACTGTTTGATTGGATACTGTGTGGGCTGTACAAGGTACGCGGAGTACGAGTGCCTCTCTCAGTATTTTCGATTGTCACCGTACGCATCGGGTCGTTGATGGGACTTTGTCGAAGCAGAGGGGAGGGGCGTGGAGGGGCGCGGCGGCTCGTGTTCGTCGCCACACATACAGACAAACAAGCAAGAAGACAGACAGACAGACAGACAGGCAGACAGACAGACAGACAGACAGACAGACAGACAGAAAGACAGACAGATGGAAGGGCGGACAGCCGGAAGGATAGACGAACGCAAGGGCGGATGGAGGAACGCACGAACGCGTTCACAGACAAACAGATGGACGATTCGGCCCTCTCGTTATGATTACTGCAGGCATATGCTGGGATTTTTAGATGCTAAACAACTCTTTGACACGCCTGTGTAACGCTGTCCTGTCCGTGTCTGCGTGCGAAGGCGCCGCACTACGCTCCACTCGCCGCAGTTGCCGCAATGATAGCAAGTAGGTGAGGTCACAGCTACGTGGTGACGTCACTCTCTCCCTCACTTGCAGCAGCTGCTCTCGATCCTCCGTCAGCTCGGAACGCAATTCTCTCTTGCTTCAACCTCTCCACCATCCGCAACGCGTAGCCGCACTTTGAGTGAAAACACTGGACAGATTTAGTTGCGCACCCGCAGCAACCCTACGGGCTCGCGCTGCCATTGAATGGTTTCTTCCAGCCTTAAAAAAATTGGCAGCATATCCACGGAGTGAATGATGAAGAGTGGGGTGAAGCATTCGTGTTTGCTTTCGTCCGTCCTTGCGTCCATCTGTGAGACCGTCCATGCGTCCATCCGTCCGTCCGCGCGTGCGTCTGTTCATGCCTCCATCCCTGCGTTCGTCCATGCATCCGCCCCTGCGTCCGTTCATGCCTGCATCCACGCATCTGTAAGTGTGTCCGTTCGTCCATCTATTCAACACTCCAAGTACCACCATCTCGTATCTTTTCATAGTATATCCCCCGTATAGAAGCACCGCCATCCTAGTGGACACTCCAAGGACTAAACGAGAGGTGGCACACGCACACTTTCTTATGGCTTATGCTTCGGGTCTACTTCACACCTTTAACCACCTCGAGTTCATAGTATATACTAGTTCACTGTATTCGTGGCACTGCGAACCAACGCTCGCTAAACCTTTCTAAAAGCAAGGAGGTTACGCTCAGCGAGTGTAGCGTAGCAACCCTTTTCTGTCAGATAGTGCTCAATGTACATGCCAATGGCTTCTAATGGGAATCGCAGCGTACGCGTTCTAAAAGACGAATGCTCCTGATTCTCATTCCGCAATAGCAGCTATTGGCATGTACATTTAGCACTATTTTTTATTGTTCAACAAGGCACAGAAGAAATCTCTCAGCGGCACCATCTTGGGGGTCAAAATGTTATACTTGTTTCATATTACAACGGGTACGAGGGATTATCGGGTGCCGCTATAAAGAGTTTTGCCCCTAAAAAAACCTGCTTACATATAGTTGCCACGTGTGACGCTAACTCACGATTCTGCTCAATGGTATATCTGCTTTATAGGATTTCGCACTAGAGAACACAGTTAGGCTACCACGTGGCAGTTTATTTTTGTCCCACATCCTCAAAGGCTCTCTCTCGAATTTCTCTCACTTACTCTCATGGCTGTTTCTATTTACATGAACTTTCACTTGAATGCACGAGTATACCCCTTATTGACCTATAATAAATGCTATTCGTTTTGCTTGAAGTGGGTATTGAGCCAGCGCAAGTGGTGAACGTTAGGTCTTCTAACAAAATCCTGAAAGCAATTGAAGCCTTCAAGATAGCGCATTTCACGTTTTTCCTGATCACCTTTTTTTCTGATCAGCTACTATCCTGTTAAAGCCATCTAGTTGATGAGCCGCGACCTTAGCTTTCATTACAAACTTTGCTCCTTTGTTTTATGAGCTTCAGTGTGTGTTTTTTGTAAGCACGCTTAGCCATGAATAATAACACATATATATCGTTCAATTAAATGAATTTACTGAAACTTTATTGAAGGGATAGATTCCCCAACTATCTTTCGACAATGCGGATATATGCGATGACAAGAAGTAAGCGGCCGTTATGTGTGCGGAAATGTATATGTTTACGTCAAACAGAGCTGCATATACTTCTATGAAGAGACGTTGCACTCTTCTGCTGTGACCACTTCCGGCTAGGCAAAGAACAGTCACCCATTGTAGAGCGTACATATTGTGCACACGGCCTAGTGCTTTATGTCATTCTTGTGCGCAACCAGGCATAACTGCACGACTAATCGGTACCGGAAAAGATAAATAAAAAAGAGCGCAACAAGCAGCGTGGGTGCATTCCTAGCTCCGCTCTAGCATAGGTGTTTCCACTGGTATACCTCCCAATAAATTGATGTGTTTTTGAGTACTACCCCTCCTGAAAATGCACCCTTTTTTAGCTTTCATCCACCCACTCTCAAAATAGAACAGGTGCACAGAACAGCTAGAAAATACCTTAAAGCACAGAACAGCTAGAAAATACCTAAAAATTAGAGCAGATCTACGGAGTGCAAGATGATAAGTGAGGAGAAGCGTCCGTCCGTTCGTTCGTTCTTGCTTCCGTTCGTTCGTGCGTCCACCTGTGTACCAATCGTGCGTCCATCCGTCCATCCAGTGCGTACAATTGTTCGTGCACCCGTCAGTCTGTGCGTCCATCTGTGCAGTCCATCCGTGCATCTGTCTGTCTGCCCGTCCGTCCATCTAGTGATCACTCCAAGTACCGCCATCTCGTACTGTTTCCATCATATATTCAGCATATAGAAATACCGCCATCTGGCGGACATTCCAAGGACTAAACGAGAGGTGGCACTCCCACACTTTCTTATGGCCTGCGCGTCGTGTCAACTTTCCACCTTTCAACGCCTCCAGCTCATGGTTATATACTAGTTCACTTTATTTAGGGCACTTCGGCCCAACCCTCGATAATCCTCACTAAAACCAAGGAGGTTACGCCCAGTGAAATTTTGTTAAGAAAGGGCTTGAAATGCGTCCCTCTGATACTAGTTTTTTAGTAAGCATCAAATTGAAGCCACATTTTGTTGAAGAATAAGTCAGAAATACTCATCTCTGTAAGTTATTTTATCAGAAACAACTAAATTTTATTTATATAACGCGGCTGCCTACTACTACTACGAGGACTGCATACATCGCGGACGCACGACCCGTGGCATAGGGAGCTTCGCACACAAAATAATGTTTCGATTAAATTTATGTTCTGAAGCCTCAGCAGTATATTCGATTATATATAACTATAGCCGAACAAAGATATACCCAGCACTACGTGTGCAAACGACAAATACAAATCAGTGGCATCTGTACGCACGCGTAACCTTGTGACATGCGCCAGACTTAGAATTTTTTATAATCTCTGAGATAACTTGCACGACACAACTTGATCTTCTCCAGAAGATCCAACAAGACGTCAGCTTCATTTTTGTGAAATATGTTTAAATTCAGTAACTGTCTGTTTTGAATTGTTTCGCTAATTTATCTCTGCGCTGAGATATCGTAGCTGCCCGAGCAGCTCCGTGTGAGCTACGCGGCCTGCCATTATTTCTATCTCCTACAATAGACGTCAAGTAAACAAGAGGGCAGAATCAGTGGCTGCAAGTCATGCTGTAGGAGACGCTCTTCCAAATTACAAACCAAAATAACCATAACAAGTATGAACTGGTTGTGAGACACTCTAATGATGTAGTTTCCAGTTGCTATTTCTCCAGGCGCCATGACTGCGAGGCAGGGGTGGGCTCAGTGCAACTTTCATGGATGAAGTACCTGTTCGAGCCTTTGGCCTCGCACTTCTCCACGCCTCAATCACGACCTCGGCGTCCCCGGAGAGACATTAACGCGTCTATTTCCTACAAACACAGAACTTGCCAGGAACAATGCCTGCGTGTGATCACGTATCGGTGGACACATCGGATCTCTAAATGAGTGGAGGCAGCTTCCCAGCTAAGATAGATAGAGTGCTCGAATGTGCCAGACTTCCAAGCACATCCACCATACATCGTTTTCTAAATAGCAATAAATTACTTCCGGCCAATACCACCTATCATCTGTGCTGACTATAGGCCTGACTATATTAACCGATGCACTTAGGTGCCATTACCTTCAACTGCTCCCTTGGTTATAAAGTGCAATAATAGTTTAAATAAGTCTCTCTCCGCAGACTCCTGTTCATGACTACGTTTCGCATGGCGCATTCGAAATTTTGCAAAGTTTGTGAATATCAGGACTTAGGAAAACGAGGACATCTTCGAAGAAAGCACCACTTGGCGTAGGCAATAAATCGAGCATAACTGTCTTCAGTTCTAAATCATGAGCTGCTATGCCAGGAAATATTTTTTATTAAATGACAACTTGTCTGCCCTGGAAAATGATCGGTTGCGAGAGTAGAGAGTTATATTCTGTACTGAATCGTGTTTCTCATCACAAGAGTGTGAGAGTCTATTAACTTTTTTCTATTATTATTTGTCTTGAAGCACATTCACATGACTAATCTGTTTACCAAGATTGAGTCATAAAAAGCTAGCATACTAGCCATCGACAGAAGGTAATAATATATTAACAACAGTTTTTTAGTTTTAATATTAATAACAATATTTAAAAGTACGGTAACAATACTTTACAATCGGCCTACATGCTGACATTGCTTCATGAATCACGCCAAAGAAACGTAGGACAGAAACACGAATGTCTCGTTTTCATAACAAGGAATCAGTCATCATAGTAGTATTTGTACGCGTTGAGCCGGTTGAAAGTTTGTTTTCATGCTTATGATCAAGCAGTAGAAATATTAGTGATGAAGACCCAAAGCCTTTGTTCTCTAGGTGGTAGGTCGAAAAGATCAGTTCTGTATGCACAAACATTAACTTAAAATATTTATTTTTCTACCCGGGCTCGCCTCGCCTCCATAACAAGAGCACATCAGCCTTTAGAAAAAACCTGCCGAAATCATCTTGTTGCATAGATCAAGAGAAGCCAGAAGATCCCCGTCTCGATGGTGTCCCGGCTATAGAAAGGGTTGCTGCAGAGCCACTGAACGAAGTAATGCAGCTGACTCCTAGCGCACCTCTACAACATAACAAAGGCGCTAACACTAGTCGATGGATACCAAAACCTATTTTTTTCAAAAATTTTAGAGCGTTTCATAATCGCTTCATAATTATTTTCCCCAGACCTTGCCTCAATACTTGGCGGTCAGATTCTCTAAATACTGAGCTCAGTCGTGCAAGCTGTGGGCCTCGTGAAGCTAGTTAGCTAGCTAGACGGCAACAACTGTTTGCTCTCCTCACCATGTCGGTAATGACAATTCAAGTGAGATTAACAGGACATAAGATCACTGTATAATGAATGTAATTAAGTTATCATATAATCATAAGAATCATAGTTGAATTTAAATGCCATGTCCGTAGTGTTCTAGCGGATGTTTTCTTAACTTGATATTCACCAAAACTGTTATGACGTGAGATCTATATATTGTTATGTGATTTCGGCTGACTGAAATAGGGCATAGTTGGATATACCCAAGAAAGGTGCCTCAGACTGAATGAGGAAGTGGACGTTGTCGGTGAGCTGCGTTGTGGCTGCAGACTGACCACTGTTATTGTCCACGTAACATTTTGGTGGAGCTGCTGGGTATTCTTCTGACAACGGAGCTACGCAGTGGACACCTCCTTAAGTCTGCTACCACGGCTCCGGGTGAGGGTACGGCTGCGCCACCTACCTCAGCAACGACAGCAACCGGTGCGTCGCCCTAATGCGACCCCGTGATCCCAGGTACCTTTACTGGAGATAACAACGCGATTGTGGACAAGTGGCTTAGTATGTACTGAGCGCGTCAGCAAGCAATATGGCTGGGACCCAACCGTTATGCTTGCGAATATCATTTTCTATCTTGACAAGTCCCCTCGCATCTGGTTTGAGACCCATCAGAACAAAATCACAAGCTGGGAAATGCTTAAACAACAGCTCCGCTGACCTCTTTGGCAGCCCGTTTGGTCAACAGTTTGCATGCCCGAAAGCGATTGGCCGTACCTACACAGACGTCCACTTAGCCCTACTTGACTTATGTTCAAAACGTCTTAGAGTTGTGTCAAAGGGCCGATGCCAACATGACTGAGACCGACAAGATTTCACACGTTTTAAAAGGAATCGCCGACGATGCGTTCAGCCTGCTTGTATTTACCAACGTAACGACCATCGACGCCGTGATCAAAGAGTGCCGCTGTCTCGAGCAGGCGAAGAGTCGACGCATTTTGCAGCAGTTCCAGCGCCTACCCAACACCGCGGCAACGTCGTCTTGCGAAGCCACTCCTTGTCATCCGTCTACAACCGAGGACGTGACGCGCATCGTGTGACGTGAACTCGAGGCCGCTTACCCGGCTGCCAAAAAACCGACGTTGCCCGACTCCTCAACGCCAGCTGTCGCCTTGATCCAGGCTGTTGTCCGCCAGGAATTCGCTAACCTTGTTGTCCTGTCCACTGCACCCACCCTGGAGAATCCTGGTCCCTCGATAGCTTCTGTGGACATGAGACGTCACCGAACGTACTCTATTCGAACCAGAAACTCGTCTGAATGGTGAACAGTTGATGAAAAACCAATCTGCTTCCGCTCTGGTCGCGCAGGACACATCGCTCGTTACTTCCGCAGCCATTGGCCATCTATATCTTCTGGCTCGTACGCTGCTCACAGTAACTCATTCCGTCCACCAAACCACCGTTATCCGACCCGCACTGAGTCTACAGCATTTACTGCCCCTGAGGACTACGGCCACCCTGTCCCGTCGTCGCCACCGCCTCAAAGCCGCCCTTCTCGTTCAAATACGCGTCGCCGCTCTCCGTCGCCATCGTTTAACCGCCGCATGTCCCCGGAAAACTATGTTGCGCAGCTTCTGGAGGTGAAGCTGCCCTGTCGACCTTACCCAAAAATCCTCTGTTGCCCTTACGTTTGAACCGGAACACCCTTGAAGTATATGTTGATGGCACACCTGTTGAAGCTTTGACAGATACGGGTGCCACCATTTGTATTATGAGTTCGCGTTTTCGTCGTCACATGAAGAAGATCCTCACGCCTCCCCTTGACCAGTGTCGTCCAAGTTGCAGATGGCGCAACAGTCCCTGTCGTCGGTATGTGCACTGCTCAACTTACCGTAGCCGGTCACCAAGTGGTCGTCCTTTTTACCATGCTTGCAGTATGCCCCCATCGACCTCATACTAGGCCTCGAATTTTCTGGCCGCCAATTCTGCTCTGATTGATTGCTCCGCTGGTGTGCTCCGCTTTGAACTGCCACAATTCAGTGACGCCCCGTACCAACGTACATGCCGATTACAATGCAGCGTTTTTTTTCACCTGCCCTAAAAAACTGTGACGTACGTCTATTTTCTGTGATCACCAGCTGTGCCCGACGGTGACTATTACGCTACGCCTCTCGCCGACGTACTCATTGCGCGCAATGTTGCAGTGCTCTATACGGTGCTTCGCATCACAGATAACAAAACTTGTCTATCACTTGTAAATTTCGGCTACATGAATGATGTGCTTCCAGAAGGCATTTCCGTGGCCCACCTGTGTTCGTTGCTCGATTTAGAAATTGAAGTGCTTGCCTTAGACATCCTTGTTTCACCGCAGCGCGCACCACTCGCAACACATTCGGGTAGCCGTCAAATTGTAGACATGATCACCACTGATCTTCCGCATCCGCAAGTTGAAGCCCTACAACATCTTCTTGAGGCCTACCAGGATATTGTAAGGCAACGTTTTTAGCTGCAAGACACCTCTTTTTTACTTGCCGAGCCTCTGCCCCACAACACTGGTCAGACTGATGATGATGAGTATGTACATATAGGATGACGCGTATGAATAATGCTCACACTTTTTTCCCTTCCCCGTGTAAGCGGCCAGCCCTGACGCGTCTTAGATGGAAACGGAACGTCGAACGAATGGCTTTAGACGCGATACGTGGACAATCTCGGAAACACGACAGCGACGATCAGAAGAAAGGTCGGTGGGAGTGACACGATAGTTCACTGGGGACGTTTGTTCATTGATTTTATATGGTTCAATGAAGCGTGACTGAAACTTGTCACACAATCCTGGAGTAAGAATGGGCGTCCAAAGCAACACTTCCTCCCCCGGACTGAAGGAGACGTCACGATGAAAGCTGTCGTAGCGTTGCTTGCGATCTTGCTGATTGGCTTCTGTATTAAGGTGAGCCTGTTTCCGACATTCTTTGAGTCTTGTGATGAACTGCTCTGATACGGTTGCCGAGGACGTCGGTTGGCACATTTAGGAAAGTGACGTCGATGGTGAATGTCGGTGAACGGCCGTACAAGACGTAGAAAGGCGAGTAGCCAGTAGTTCTTTGAACTGCGGTGTTATGGGCAAACGTCACAAAAGAAAAAATTGTATCCCAGTTGTTGTGATTTGGTGCGATGTACATCGACAGCATGTCTGTTAGAGTCCGATGAAATCTCTCTGTCAGCCCATTAGTTTGGGGATGGTAGGCTGACGTCGTCTTATGTACTGTGCCACAGGTTGTGAGCAGGGCTTCGATTATGGTGGACAGAAACGTCTTGCCGTGATCACTCAGGAGGACGCGAGGTGCACCGTAACGCAATACAATGGCGTTGAGAAAGAAGTCTGCGATGTCTGAAGCAGAACTTGTGCGTAGTGCAGCAGTCTCTGAGTACCGTGTCAGGTGGTCGACAGCAGTCACAATCCAACGATTACCTGCTGGCGTGACGGGGAGAGGTTCGAGTAAGTCTATGCCAACGATGGTAAATGGAGTCTCGGGACACGGGATAAGTCGCAGAAGGCCAGCAGGAGACGGAGTTGGTCGATTCCGCTGTTGACACAGATGGCAAGATGCAACGTACTTGGCCACAAAGGTAGAGATGCCTGGCCAGAAGAAACAGTTTCTGATGCGCCTTTGTGTTTTTTGAAATCCCAAGTGGCCTCCACATGGGTCGTCGTGAAAGGCTTCGAGGACTTGATAACGTAGAGAACGCGGAAGTACTGGAACCCAGCGGTGTCCATCAGTAGTGTAAACATAACGATGGAGCACATTGTTATCGAGCTTAAATTGCCGTAGTTGTCGGCGCAATCTAGCATTAGGAGTAGGTGATACGCCATTTAGGCGTTGGTTAATGCGATTGCAATATGGATCATCACGTTGGCGTGTGGCGAACTCGGTGTAGCGATTTGAAGCCGGCGTGCCGATAACCGCAAGGTGTGATAATGTGAGGGGTGACGCAGTGCCTTGCCCACCAGACGAGCAATAAGCTGACGTACTTGATGATGAAAGCGGAAGGGGGTGCGAGAGAGAGCATATACATCTTGGTGTCTTTTGCCAGACTCGTAGACGACGTCAAAATCGTACTCTTGTAGGCGGAGCACCCAACGACCGAGGCGACCAGACAAGTTTCTCAGTGTTGAGAGCCAGCACAAGGCGTGGTGGTCTGTAATAACCACTGAAGTGGCGCCCGTAAAAATACGGTCGCAATTTTTGTATTGCCCAAACGACAGCAAGGCACTCCTGTTCAGTTATGAAGTAGTTCTGTTCAGCAGCCGTAAGGGCACGACTAGCATATGCTATAACTCTTTCCCATGAAATGGCATCCCGCTGTAGAAGAACTGAACCAATGCCATGGCCGCTCGCGTCGTTGTGCAAACATGTAGGTGCGCTCTCGTCGAAATGGCACAGAACAGGGTCGGACGTTAAAGCATTCTTGAGGGCTTGAAAGGCACGCTCGCAGTCGTCGATCCAAGTGAAAGTTAATACGGATGTTAGCAGCTTGCGCAGTGGAAACGCGATGGGAGCAAAATGACTAATGAAGCGGCAGAAGTAAGATGCCAGGTCCAGGAAACTTCGTAGGTGTATCTGATTTTCTGGCCGAGAAAAAGCGTACCACGGCAGCAAGCTTGTCAATATTTTAGATTTTCGGGACCGACCTCTAGGGCAGGCGTCCTGTGTCCAGCATCGCATACACGCAGGTGATGCCAACCCTGTTCACCGCCGTCCCTACAGAGTGTCTGCTTTTGAGCGGAGCATAACTCAGAAGGAGGTGAACAAGATGCTAGCGAAGGACATAATGAACCATCCTCCAGTCCCTGGGAATCCCCGGTGGTATTAGTTAAAAAGAAGGACGGATCGTGGCGATTTTGTGTGGACTATCGCCATCTTAACAACATCACCAAGAAAGACGCATACCCTCTGCCCCGCATTGACGACGCCCTTTATTGCCTCCATGGTGCCGCCTACTTTTCTCCTATCGATCTTCGCTCTGGTTATTGGCAGATTGCCGTGGACCCCAGGGACCGAGACAAGACGGCTTTTGTAACACCCGTTGGCCTCTACCAATTCAAAGTCATGCCTTTCAGCTTATATAATGCCCCCGCCACTTTTGAACGAATGATGGACTCCCTGCTCTATGGATTCAAGTGGTCTACGTCTCTTTGTTATCTGGATGACGTGATTATGTTTGCTCCCACTTTTGAAGCGCACCTTGAGAGAGTGTCGAAAAATTCTTGATGTAATCCGTCTCGCCGGCCTCCAGCTGAATTCATCCAAGTGCCGATTTGGTCGCCGTCACATTACAATACTTGGACATATTGTTGACGCTTACGGCGTACAGCCTGACCAAGAAAAAGTTCGAGCTGTGAAGGACTTTCCTGTGCCAAAAACCGCCAAAGATGTCTGCAGCTTTTTGGGGCTCTACTACTTTCGGCGGTTCATCAAGAACTTCGCGGAAATCGCTCGGCCCCTAACAAATTTACTCAAACCAGATTAAACGTTTACCTGGGATTCCTCGCAAGCAGCAGCATTCTCCGACCTGACCACTTTGCTCACTTCTCCTGTTCTGGCTAACTTCGACCCTACGGCACCGACCGAAGTCAGTACCGATGCCAGCGGTTACGGAATAGGTGCTCAGTTGGCTCAGCGACAACGTGGGCAGAACTACGTGATAGCATATGCCAGCAGGCTGCTGTCCCCCTCGGAGCGTAATTATTCCATCACAGAGCGCGAATGTCTAGCGCTGGTGTGGGCAAGTCGCGAAACTTCGCCCTTACTTAGACGGCCCACCATTTATAGTTCTCACCGACCACCGCGCTCTTTGCTGGCTCACCCCCCTCAACGATCCCACAGGTCGTCTCGCCCGCTGGGCACTCCGCCTCTAGGAGTTTTCTTACACCGTAGTGTATAAATCAGGAAAACTGCACAAAGATGTGGATTGTCTGTCACGCTATTCTGTGGCCGACTGCGATCCTACGAGCACTGATTCTGTGGGTTGCGTCCTTTCCATTTCCGAGCTGCTTCATCTCGGGGACGAGCAGCGTCGCGATCCGTATATCAGTCGCCTAATACAACAGCTCGAATCTTCACCGCAAGACGCTTCTGTTCGCATGTTTACCTTAAACGACCACACCTTATATTAGCGTAATTTATTGCCCAACGGTCACGACATATTTCTGGTCATACCAAAGGACCTGCGCTCCACAGTCCTACGCGAGCTCTATGACGTGCCAAACGCGGGTCACCTTGGTGTCTCTCGTACATATAACCGTGTGCGCCTCCGCTTCTACTGGCCTGGCCTTTCACGCTCTGTACGTCGTTATTTCAACGCTTGTGAAATTTGCCAGCGTCGCAAAAAGCCGTCGAGACTCCCTTCCGGATATCTTCAGCCCATCGACATCCCATCGGAGCCATTCTTACTGTTGGTTTGGACCTTCTCGGACCCTTCCCAACATCCGCCTCCGGAAACAAGTGGGTCGCGGTGGCTAAGGATTACGCGCACCGTTATGCAGTTACGCGAGCCATGCCAACAAGCTGTGCTACAGACGTCGCTGATTTTCTACTACGCGATCTCATTTTAGTGCATGGAGCCCCTCGTCAACTACTGACAGACCGAGGCCGTACGTTCCTTTCGGAAGTCGTTGACGATATCCTGCGATCCTGCTCTACCCAACATAAGCTCACGACAACGTACCATCCCCAGACAAACGGGCTTACAGAACGTTTGAACCACACCCTGACAGACATCCTCTCGAAACACGTCTATGCTGGCCATCGTGATTTGGACCTTGCACTACCCTACGTGACGTTCACATACAATTCCTCCCGGCATGACACTGCTGGGTACTCGCCATTTTACCTTCTGTTTGGACACGAACCAACATTGCCGTTGGATACCTTCCTGCCAGCCGCTGCGCAGTCTACTTCTGAATATGCACGTGATGCTATTACCCGAGCTGACCATGCTCGTCAGCTTGCCCGCAGCAGAATAATGGTGTCCGAAGACTCGCAGAAGCATCGCTTACGACGAGCGGCATCATGAGGAACACTTTCCAACAGGTTCCCTTGTTCTTTCTGGTTCTCTAAGCAACATGCAGGCCTTTCAGAGGAACTTCTCTCTCGTTCCACGGGCCCATACCGCGTGCTTAGACGAGTGACCGACACTACATATGAAATTGTCCCTGATAATCCATCAACCTCTTCTGCTCTGCTGTCTAGGGACATCATCAACGTAGTCAAGGCTCAAGCGTTGCCACACTGCTCCTGATGTGGCCCCGTAAACTCGCCGGGCCAGCGCTTTTGCCACCGGGGGTCGTGTTACGTGATTTCGGCGGACTGAAACAGGGCATAGTGTACATTACCCAAGAAAGGTGCCTCAGACTGAGTGAAGAAGTGGACGTTGTCGGTGAAATGCGTTGTGGCTCCAGCCTGACTACTGTTATTTTCCGCGTAAACAATATGAATAACATACATGTGAGGCGGTAACATAAAAAATATGACATGCATGTACCGTATAGCCTGACCTACAAGCCATGATCAGGGCCCGTTTGTTGCTGTTTCGCTGGCGTTACATGTACCATGTTTGGTATTGGGGGACGTGACTGTCCAACGAGCATTATTGGTGGCAATATCAAATAACAACATCTACTTAGTAAGCATTATGATTTACATGCCACGCTCATGGCACGCTGGCAGCCGGTTAGGGAGTAGAATTTATATGGTCTCGCTTGACTGAAAAACGAACATAATTGATACAGCTGGTAAAGTGATAATCATGATACAGATGCCATGTACATCCGCCCATATTTAACGTGAACCCACGAGAAATGACTGCCCAGTCGATAGACGAAATTTAGCGCAGCACATCAGCGGAATGAACAAGATTACGAGCATGCACGCGATGACTAGCGCTGTGCTGCTGTATTCTGCTAGGTTCTTTTCGTAATCGAGCACCAGGGCGCCTACAACAGGCCCTTTTCGTCTCAGTGGTCGAAGCTCGTGCGTTAGGTTAAAAAAATAGGCAGCTATAAAAATTCTTTGCATTCAATGGTCCTAGTGCGCTCCGATCCGCTTCGCTACTTTGATATACAGCAAAATTGGCATTCCGTGACGTCACTGCATGAATGACATTATATGACTGGTGGTAGCTTAACAAGCATGAGACGCATGTCATTTAAGACATGTATGTAGAGGTACTCCATGGCACAACACGTACATCATGCTACGTTCAAAGTGTTCTAGTGGCCGTTTCGTTAACTTGACGTACATCAAAACTGTTACTGAGTGACGTTATTACATGAACAACGTGAGTCACAGGTCCTAGCATGAAACCCTGACACGTACGTTATGTACAGCATCATTTGTTTTTATTGGCTGATTCGGATTAGATTCATGCCCACAATGCTTGGATAGTCAGTTTTTTTTGGGTTAGCTTACTTAAACCACAAAAACAGTAGCGAAGAAATGATATCATTATCATTTTAAGAAACATATGTTTTTGCCGATGACTGTACATCCCAATAATTAAATTAAAAAGGGAATAAATGATGGTGAGCATGCTCTTTTACAATATCCCCCCCTATCTACGAACGTTCCTCAACGAGAATTT
Source organism: Rhipicephalus annulatus (assembly GCA_013436015.1). Classification (NCBI taxonomy): domain Eukaryota; kingdom Metazoa; phylum Arthropoda; class Arachnida; order Ixodida; family Ixodidae; genus Rhipicephalus; species Rhipicephalus annulatus. Next base: position 57,451 of record WOVY01000231.1, on the reverse strand, counting down.
CTGAGTTTAGGAACTGACTGACTTGAGCACTGCACTGCAGGTCGACTCAGCTGGGCATCTAAAAAAACCGCTTCAGTTTATTTCAGTCACTTGTTCTAATTATAGCAGTCACTTCTAACGACCTTTTCAAGTAAAAGTGGAGCATCGAGTTAAGGTACGTTGAGTGCGGTGGTTAGGGCTTTTAAAACTTAGCCAAGTTTTCTACTTGCATTCATTGCAGAAAACTTGCTGAGCCCCAAACGAGCAGCCAGCTGACCACTCGCCATACGCCTTGCGCTGATTAGAAAGTAATCGTGGTTGGCTCTCGGGGGTTATAGTAAACATCATGCTGCTTATTTTACGTGCGTTGTCGTTTCCTTAAGTTGGATGTCCACATGCTACGTGGTGGGAAATATTGCGAACTCAAAGTGATGTTTCGAGCCCCCAGATGTAATTTATTCTGTGGTCCTCCAGGATAGCCGCAAGGAATAAATCAGCTAACTATAGAGAAACGACAAAAACAGCATGCCATACCTTGTTTGTAATGGCAACACAATGCAGTCCTTTTTGCATGTAATATAGGACAATAAAAAGTATAGTACATGTTTACTTTTCGGTAGCGCCGGCGAAATAATGCACGTGTTTTACGAGAAATAATGCAAGTGTTTTTACCTCGCACACAGTGGTTCCCATTTGTGCGGTGCCAGACATTGCTGTTCTCCTGAGATTGTATATAGGCTAACTAGACCATACTAGTCATATTGTGTCTCTATTTCAATGCATTGCTTGCTTAACCATTTCTTTTGTTGCAAGCGCTAGAAAACCGCAATGTTACTTGATAGTTATCTGATTTTCCCCTTTCCGGGCCTACTGAACGAAGTTCTCTCACTTCTCTATGCCAAATCAACAACATTATTTCTACCGGCATGCTAACTGTTTTTCGAACATCACAGTTTTTATCTATCTTCACTATCATGTTATCGGCCTGGAACTGCATTCGTTATTTACAGCAGAAAAATATCTTCAGTAGCAAAACCTACGCAAACTGGTTCATTTCATGGACATGTTTTGCGCATTTTTTTGAAGCATTTAGCCGAATCAAGGCAGAAGTCAATGAAACCATGTTTGAGATAAGGTTCTAGTGATGATTAAAAAATTTCTGAGGTTTTCGGCATGCTTCTTCTTATTCCTTGTTTTATACTGCAAACCATGCAACTTTTATAAAATTTTATTGACTATCAGCGGAAAAGAATTTTTTTACTGCAAGAAAAGATTGCAAAGTAAGAATTGGCGCATACTTGCTTCTTTAATCACAACAGAAAATATTAGCACATATCATGTTCGAAATATTTATTTAAGTGACTTATGAGTGCGCGTAGTGAGGTGGCAAACTTATTAACAGTTAACATCGGAATAACTCCTGTGTCTTTGATCACGCTGTCTTTACCTCTTAACGTGGCGTTCTTTACCCCAAGATTATGTGTTTGAACGACCCTTTAGCCAAAAACACTGATTGATTTTCTTTTTTTCATTCCGCAAATAACAAAACAACTTTCTAGAGCTACATTAGCAAAGTGCGCTGATATTCTGGCCAGCAAAAATCGATACATAAGGGCTGTAGCAGCACTAGGAAGCAAAGAGGGATGAAACAAGATGAGGCTGCTTTTCTGAGCCCTAATGAATGCTAATTATATTTGCTTAGTTACTTACATATTATCATAAATGCAAGAAGCTGACACCCCATTGATAACGTTTGCCTAAGTGCTCTGGTAATTAGGAAGGATATTGAACGCACTAGGCACTTCAACGTATTTTATCAGATCACCTTGTGGGTCCTGAATAGATTGTGCATATCAAGGAATTTAGGCGATGCTTCATAGTCTTTTCACCATAACTTATAAGGCACTTGATTAGAAACTAGAATATACATAAAGAGGCACAGCAGAATATCTGGAATTGAAGATCCTCACTAAGCTTCGAAAATCAGGTCTTAAAGCTGTACTCACGTGCGGGACGTAAAGTGCCCCCTTTATTGGTGCCTAGTTATGTTGGTGTTCCACTTCTCCTGTCAGGGCACAATTGCAACTGCGAGAACGTGATAAATGTATTTTAAGAGATTAGTTACCCAGTGAGTTCATAATATATTTAAATTACCCTGTTTGTGGCGTTGTAAGAACAATATCTGTGGATTCTCATTAACTCATGACCCACAAAATATATACATATGGTAATTCAAACGGCATTTCGAACAGTATTTTATTGTACAGCTTCAAGAATATAAGCAATAATTATTAGAAAAGTACGGTAGACTAGTGCACGACGACAAAAGCGTAGCCAAAAGGGGTGGGGTATTCGTCTTAAGACGAAAGAAGTCCAAAGTGCTGCGCACGTCTAACATGACTATGTCTATTTCTTCAGATTCAAGGCAGGGAGAGAGAAAATGGTTGAGTGATAGATGGGGAGGTTTAACAGAAGAAAACCTTTGGTTCGCTGCTTTCAACTGGGGAAACGGGAATAGGCATGAATGTGGTAAGAAGTGAAAAAGGAGGGAAAAGGATGGTTCGAAGAAACGTGCCCACACAGGAGTTTCACAGCCGTTTTGCGAGTCAGGTTTAACACAGTAAACTTCAGCGTTGTGTGGCTGAGAGGTGGACTATTACGGCACACCAAAATTGACTGCTTCGAAAGCGGCAGTCATCGAACCATGCTAGCGTTGTCGAAAGCTGCAATCTTTGGAAGCTCTAATGATGACAGTCGCAAAGGGCGTGGGTTATGGGTTCCTCACTGCCACATTGTTCACACGTAGCACTGTCAGTCATCCTGATCTGGTAAGCAAAACTGTTCGGGAATGACACTCAAAGCCACAAGCAGCAGAGGACTATTTTCTGATCGCGGTAGTCTATATGAATTTTGAAGTTGAAGGAACGGATGACAACAGAAGAAAATCGGTTGTTTTCCACATTGAGTGTGTTATATGACGTGCAGCAAGCGAATCTCGGATTCTGCTTCTGTTTTAGATTATGTTATGAACTTGTATGCCACTTTCATGAGCGATTCTGGCAAAATTAGCGGCACCTTCTGAAATGTACCTTTTGCCTTTTGCTGAGAAGTTCACAGCTCTTTCATATCCCTGAGCAGTTGTTGATCCGTCCATGCACAGTTGAGAATGGTCTGCATATTCTTCGTTTAGCATAAGCAGTGCACAGCTGCTTTCAAGCAGGTGACTACAGCTCCGACGTCTTGGGAATTACTGGCACTGTCGACAATGTTTAGGTTCAAAGCAAACCATTCATTTCCACTTAGAGTGGGAAATAGGTGCCGGTGCACGTAAAAGAAAGCAGTTCGAAGACTAAGTTTCAACTCGTATCTCTTACAAGCTTGCTCACACTGCCGTAAGAAAAATTTGTCTTTTTGTACCTCACAAGCAGGCACACAAGCCCCTCGCCTTGGACAATATGTTCCAATACAGAAGCTGCTGCATTTGCCTGTGAGAATATCCTGATGCTCCTTAGAGCAATTGCTGATCTAACTAACGCATCGTAATCTAAAGCACAAGAACTATTCAACAACTAAACTTTTCATTAGTGTGGATGTAGTGTTTTTGTTTCTGGCGAGGGCTAGAAAAGCTGGGGGGATGCAATGAGGATGCCCCAAATTTTAGGAAAATGCACGCTTTGTGCACAGCGGCTTCTATTTTCAGGCTGCCAAGCATAGTCATAATGTGCTTTGTAACCTTTTTTTCTCGCTTGGTGTTTCTCAAAAGTCCCCACAATGTTGCTGGCAAAAGAAGCGCACTTTTGTCATTTGCTTGGATTTTGACCCCACCAGCATCAACCAATCGGTATGACGATTCTCAAGATGCATAAAGTCTATTAAGATTGTGTGGCACTGAAGGTAATCGAAGAGTTAAGTTGACAAAAATTTTGAACTTTTTGGAAGGTTCACAGATTCACTTCACTAATTAATTCTTTAAAACAAACTCACACCGTTTACTTGTGCTGCTGGGGTACGTTGCCCCTTGTGTACCGCAACTGATGACGTGCCAGTAGCTACACCTACTAACAAGGCTTCGCGGAATTGATCTCTACGTATTTCTTTGCTGCCAATACTCCAGGCGATCTTAAATAACAACATGTGGGTTCGAACTAGTTAATAATTATGAGAACCTACTTCTGGTGGAATTTTTTATTTATTTACATTGGGGTTCAACATCCCAAAACCGCCATATGATTATCAGAGATGCCGTAGTAGAGGGCTCTGGAAAATTTGACAACCTGAGGTTCTTTAACGTGCACATAAATCTCAGCCCACGGGCCTACAGCATTTTCGTCGTCCGGTGGCTGCATTTCCGACGGAGGCGGAAATGTTATAGGCCCGTGAGCTCAGATTTGGGTGGACGTTAAAGAACCCCAGGTGGTCAAAATTTCCGGAAACCTCCACTGCGGCGTCTCTCATAATCATATGGTGGTTTTGGGACGTTAAACCCCACAAATCAATCAATCAGCATTTTCGTCGTCATCCATTGACGTCACGTAACACCATATTTGGTATACGTGGAGCTAGCGAAACGGTCACGAGCGCATTATGAACGGTCCGATATACTCCAATGTAGCGGCGACGCGCGTGCACGGTGGTAACATTGACGCTACATTAGCAAAACGGGAGCACTCCAAAGTCTGACGCCAGGCGCAACCTGCGTCCGTCGGAGCGGCCCGAAAGCAAACGGCGTGACATGCGACATGCTGCATTTCAAGCCGATGTGTTACCCAGACAACTCTCAGTCTTCCTCTTTTTGTGACGGAGGGACACCGGAGGCGCTGAAATGCGCATGCGTTAAAGCAACGCAGCGCGGCGCATGCCTGAGAGTATATGGCAGAACTGGCGGCTACCGTGGCAACGCCGGCGTGACGCGACGAAATAAACGCCAGCGTCATGCCGCCGAGCACGCGCGCCGCATCACGTCAAATGGTATTGGTGTATTGACTTTGGCATGTGGTCATGTTCTCATATGAGACGCATCTCATGAACATGTGTACACCAGTCCCATACCTTCGTCATCCATTGGTGTCACGTAATACCGAGTTTGATACTTGTCAAGCTAGCGAAACGGCCGCGAGTGCATCATGAGCGTAGCTTGTAGTCATGTTGTTACATGACACGCATCTCATGTTTATCATGTTTGCACCAGTATCATAGGTTTGCCAATCAAACACGCACCATAGTAGGAAATTTGGTATATGTGAAGCTAGCAAAATGGCCACCAGTGCCCCATGAGCGTGGCATGTAGTCATGTTATTACATGACACGCATCTTATGATTATCATGTTTGCACCAGACATATACTTTTGTCATGCATTCACGTACCGTAATACCGAATTTGGTATATGTGACACTAGTGAAATGGCCGCGAGCGCATCATGAGCGTGTCATGTAGTCAAGTTGTTACATGACACACATGTCAATATTTTCATGTTAGGGTCTGTCAACTGTGTTCGCCATGAAACCATGGCATAGCATACCAATTTTTCAACATGCCACGTGAACGAAACTACCGCAAGAGCTTCAGGGCCGTGAAATGTGAATCATCACATTCATGACAGAAATGTCATGATTTTCATGTTATGACTAGTCAAATATGTTCTTCATAGAGTCATGTTGTGACATACTAAGTACGGCATCGATACCATTATTGAAACGGCCAGGAGACCTAAAGGTCATGAGCGGCTAGATAGATAAATGGATAGATACGATCAAAGTCGCCGAAGTTCGCTAAGAAATGCTTCGCAAGTAATAAGCCTGACTCATTGTCAATTATCTAAAAATAAAGCTACGTGTAATCACGGATTGCGTTTTTAACCTTAGTTGGTTTCGGCTGGCTAATATTAGAGCAAGACTTATGCGGGAAGCAAGAGTTGACCTATTAGCTAAAACTTCGGCAGCTTTCAGTAACGTTGGCTATGGCTGTCGAAATTCTGTAGCACTAAGGAGTGCCTTCATATACCGTGTGCAATAAGATAGCACCATCTGTGTAAGCTTTGCAAGTGATAAATCACATGCTCGGATGATCCTGCGTGCGCAAATATTAGCTGCTGTATCGCCTCATTGTATATTCAATGGCTTATCATTTGTAATAATAGATTTATTCTCACGTTCTGACCCCTAAAGCTATAACATGTGCAGATAACAATTTCGCGGTGCACTAGTGAACGCGTGACCATCTATAAAATTTGATTTATTTCTGTACAGAGCGTGTTTTCTTACTAGGAAGCTGTAGAAAGTGCATCGAAATTATTTTTATGCAACTTGATTGATTGATATATGGGGTTTAACGTCCCAAAACCACCATATGATTATGAGAGACGCCGATTATGAGAGACGCCGAATATATGATTATGAGAGATTTATGCTACTTCAAGTGTACTAAATCATACATAGCTACACCAATTTGCTCACAGCGGTAGTTTTCCTGTGTTTATCGTAAGCATGAAGGCGTGAATTAAAGTGACAAAAAAACATATTTTGCGTGCTGCAGCGCCTTCCCCTTCCTGTGCTTTCCCATTTTCTTTTTTCATAATTTCACTTTTATTAAACACATAAAATTCCTACGCATTCTACGAATGAAAATCAGCTGTCATACACCAGTAGTTACAGTTATGGTACTCACACTTGCATATAAAATAGCGTACACAATGCTTCTTTTAAGCATACTAGGTTCAAATTAGGCTTGAGCAAAGTGATGCCGAAAATGTGCCACCGCTGAAAAAATATGTCAATCTGCCAGTAAACGCATGACCGGTGTTTTTTGAATTAGTAATGCAAGGTTGGTTGCTGCGTGCAAGCACTGGTGTTTATGAGCTCTTCTCCTGGACAGCGACAGCACAAATTCCCAGCTTCCATTCAACCTCGGAGGCACGGCTTCTTGCTTTGCAGAGTTGCTGTTGTGCACCGAGCGTAGAAGAGGCTCTCAGGAACACGAACCTATAAAAAATGACAAGAGATTCGCGATGAGTCGATCGACAAGATTTTGCTGCGTGGAGACAATTATTATGCCGTGCTGCGGAAAATTTCTCCAAGAGGGCCGCTGACTACGTGCTGACATTCGCGCAAAGGTGAGGTTTGCTTTGAGTACGCCGAGAAACTTCGCTTTACCGATGATACCCGCAGGGTTTAATTTTTTACTTTTTGCCTGATTTTATGACATTGATACAAAGATGAGGTTTTGTTGTAGAAACGCCTTCAGGGTACCTGTTACACCTCTGCGATTTTACCCACCTTAATTCAAAGTACATCGCTTTGGAAGTGATAAGGAAGACGTTTTTCTGAAATATTGTCTCACGAGATTGAAGAATTCTAAGAATATCATTACTCGTGATATTTACCGTGAATGTTGATTCTCAAAAAGAAATAATTATTTCATAAACTGAGAGCCTCAATAGGTTAAAATTGAGGAAATACTTTTTTACTGTACTAGTACATCCTGAAAATGACTTCTCTATTTTATTTCTCTCCTCATCGCACCTCGATCTTTAAAGGTACTTGCACCGCTTCATTTTTCAAAGGGCTTCGAACAGCACTGCAGGGCATGGAAAAGACAAACAATTTATTACAACGTTGCTAATTTGATAAATGAAGTTAAATATGTTTGTTGCAGATTTGCGCTTTTTTACAAAAAAATTAAGGTTGCGCAATATTCAAACTTTCAAATTCCTTTTTAAATAGCACTAGCTGTTTGATAATTTTCCACTGAATGTTACACTGTTAATAACTTCCTGAAGAGAACAATCAATGCCCAATGAATTGTGGCCCCTTCAACTTTTTAAATTGCTCTACCCATTACGCTCTTACTTTGCATCACAGCTGCCTTGCAGGCTTTGGTAGCGAATGCATTGACTCGAAAAAATGCGGCTTTCAACTTGAAGATGCACTATGCCGTTACAATTATCCCCTTGATTCTTTAATATCATTCACCGCTTCACTAGGTACGCTACGTACGTAATCTGTTTGACTTACGAAAGCGCTTGTTCAAGCCTGCGTGGCAGGGGTGGAGGCTTTGTTTATTGTTTTAGAAAAAAAAGTTTCGAAAACAATTGTACGAACGTTTTCACGATCTGAAATTTCAAGTGTTTTCACACAGACATCTACAGAGCAGATAAGCAACACCAACTTAGAAAGGAGCATGTCCTTGTCCACCAAATTAGGAAGGCCTCCACAGAAGTTGAAGGGGGGGGGGGGGCTCCACGTGTAAATTGATGTTGACACCTCATCGGTTGTGCCAATTATGATAAATAAATACAATCCGGTCTGCAATGTCTCATCTTTAATAAAATAAGGGAGCACCTTCTCTCCAGATCTTCACCAGCCTAGCGAAAATAAAACAATGCCACAATCCTGTTCCTTAATAATCTACTTAGGAATCTTTTGCCACTTTTCTTCTGCAGCTTTACTTCGAACCACTCAAAAAATATTCAACAAGTGGTCAATAATATTTGATTCACACTGGAAGATTGTAATTAATTTCGCAAACAAAACTTTGCTATTCGCACAGCTCTAAAAAATGAAGAACACAGATTTATTTCTTTCTTTAAAAATGTCTATCACTGAACTACGGCAGTTGATTAAGCTCACTAAGGAAGCACTAACAGTATATATATACATTTGCAAAGGATATTATGTGCTCCTCGTACAGACTAACCAACTGAGGACTACAAATTTAAAAGTAGGACTATGGTTCGAACAAACTGTGACTAAAACAAGGCTCACGCATCATGAAAGAGCAACGTCTGCAATGTGAGTACAATCATAGATGACTGTTAAGGTTTTCTTTCCGCAGACCACTTGATACAATGGAGAACATTTAACAGCTACATGCCACATTAGATTCAACAATACCGAAATATTTCGGTAAGCAAATATGGACAAAAGCCAAGTAGCATTGCCCTTCAGGATTTCCCCCATCATGCATGTACAGCATCAGCTTTACTCTACCACATTGGTCCTGCTTTGACTGATGCTACGCATGCCAAGCGTTGGACACGGTTTATTCACTTCCGCAAATAATAGATGGAGTGAAGATTGATTTCACGAGCAAATGTTGAGTTCAGTTGTGCCTAACTGGTGGGTCGAAAACACACTTGGCAGGTTCGTTTTTTTTCACATTTTGCTCATGAATAATTTCATGCAATCTTTTGAAGTTTGTTTCCAAAGCTTATCTCAGCAATGAACTACTTTGTGCGACAACTCACGTACCCTTCTATTTCAAAATTACAGCTGCTGCTAAAAATATTATGTATTACAAAAACTGAGAAAACGCTCATTCAGAGAGTTTGTAAATATTCCACAATAAATAAATCTGAAATGTGGTGAGCAAGCAGTTGATCTTCTATACGAATATATTTCTTCCGCCAAGCAGAAACTGCAATTTCGAAAACGAATGATGTGTAAGCTGTCACACACAATGGTTAATTGCAGGGACAAGCTTTTGGCAACGAATTTTATCGGAGTGCGTGGCACATAGCCGTGAGCAAAACATGGCCAAAATGAACTTGCCAAGTGAGTGCTAGAAGCCTACCGGTCAGGCAGACTTGAATAAAAAAATACTATTCAAACCAGCGCCCGCTAACGTGCAGCAAACATGCAGTGCCCAACACTTGGCTGTACTAGCATCAATCAAAGCAAGCGAAGGCGCTGCGTCGAAGCATTCATAATAAGTGGGCCGATGGTTTGAAATTCTCTGGCTGTAAATTTAACCTACACGCTGTACTAATAAACAGGACACTATAGTCCCAAAACTGGAAACAGGTTGTAAAACGATATGCATGCATGACAGAACATACACACCACTGAATTGAGCAAGCTTCCTGACTAACTTCTTAATGCTTCCTCTTCTTGTGGAGACAATTGCTCCTGTGCAGGCTTCTGGCCGCCTTCTGCCGCAAACCGATTCAAACAGTTTCCGTGAATCTGCTATGCGTGCCGTACCAGTCTCTGTTTTACTCATTGGGATGGTGCACCTTTTGACCGAATGGCAGTCCTTGTAACTCTTATCAGCCGGCTCTTGCCGGCCCTTGGGAGCATCACACATTAGCTAGGTGAACCTGCGCACACAAAAACCAAAAATCATTTCATAATAAAACAGCAAAACAGCACTCATTACTTCATCGCGACGACTGAAACGACGTATTGAGTTTCATAAGCTCGGAAATACACTTCGAACTGAAATACATGCAGTAGAACCGTACTGATATATTCTTAAGAGAACAGTAAGAAATGAAATAAAAGGGGCCGTCCAAGACTACGGAAACAGTTATTTTTTATTTGTGGTTTGCATAAACCGATAACTGGAGGTGTTTTTAATATAGGTAAAAATTGTGATATCAAGTGATTTTGTATTTTATTCATGTAATAAAATCGCTACATTGCTGCCGACCACATCACCAAGTAGTGGTGCCCGCCAGAACTTTGCGGGTGGAAATGACGCCTGAAGGTTGCCGCCACGTGATTGGATATATTTAACTTTATAAGCGATTGTATTTTAGGATCAAAATTGAGTTTACTAATCAGTTTCATTTTTCTTCTCTGTGCTTTTTTATCAAACTTGAAGAGACGCAGTTACAAGAAAAAAAAGAATACAGCGATTTCAAAGCACTGGCTGTCATTTCTCTACTAGGCTTTTGGCTTGCGCGAGTCGAATGTCCATACGAAAGAACTTTCTTTCTTTCTTCCCTCTTCTTGTTTTTGAGAAATTGGAAGCAGCATTTTTTTTGCACGTGGAAGCGGTGCAGTGCACCATTGGTGTTCGTCGGATGGCTCACCTAACAACGCCCGAAGGGTCAGCAGTCGTCCATTTTCCTGGTCGTTTTACAAGTTCTTTTCCCAGAACAAGAGGAGGAAGTTACTCGGAATATTGAAAAAAAAACATGGCAGAAAATACCAGGCTTTGACACAGTAGCTGTCGCTCACGTTCTGGCAAGCCAGGCGTCAGGCACAAAATCAACAATACTTTAAAAAAAGCAACAATAGAAAGTGAGCTTCCCCTGCGTACGCGCTTTCAGCTTATTTCATTCGGGCAGCCTTCCGACGTCATAGATGAGTGAAATGTGGTTAAGTGACCCCACAAAAATTGAGTTGAGGTTGAGCATTTTTTTTCTAGTGTTTTAAATCTTCTAAGTCGAAAAACTTCAGACTGCATGTCGTTGTCACCGCCGTTTTTTCTGCATTAGTCTTTCTGTACTTCAGTATAAGCAACTCACGAATAAAACAATGTGGGTACAATAGTGTTGGAGGTCCGTTTAAGAGCTGTAAAACAGGCCAAACAAAAGAAAATGCAGTGCTGAACCACAACAAAATTAGTTTGGTTCCCCACACTTGAAAACAACATGTGCAACGTTTCCTGGAGAATTTACTTCTTTGAGATAAGCAGCAAAAGCCTCTAGAGCACCTGTAGTGTCACATCCACTTAATAAATATAGTGCCACCATGTCCAAGGCATGGCAAAACAGGCATCACTTAGAGCGATATCTGTCCCCAAGTGAGCCAGTGTCAATGAGCGATAACACAGCCCTGTCGAGAAGAAGGACGAGATTCGAACTTTAGAAAAGATGTGGAAATTTCGCCAGCCTTATTGGTGGTGATCGAAAAAATGCTGGATGTTTTGCAATAGAATGCCACTTTAAAAAATTGGCTGTGACGCAATTCAGTTATGCATGGGTGTGTGTAGCGAGATGTACAGTTATTCTTATTGAAGAATTTTAGTTAGCATTCGCAACAGCTTTGCTAACACAGCCTGCTACAGGAAATGGCTGGCAGACTGCGTCCACAGAGCTGCTGCGGAAGCTCACGAAATCTGCCTATTGCTTTCAGATTGCTTCTCTGCCGGGTTACGCTTTCTGAGGCATGCAGCTTGTTCTTCTTTCATGCTGTTAGCTCGCTCCCTCCTTTTAGTTTCGTTCTGACGTCTACGGCTACCATGGCCCCAGCTGAATTTTTATATCTGCCGACGAATCCGACCGAGCCACCACTTCTATAATCACGATGAAATGTGTTATGCCTGCGAGTCCACAGTGAACGTCCATGCCTCTGAAAAAGGCAATCTGTGTCAAGGTAAGGCCGCGAGCCCGCCAGTTGCGAACAACTCAAAGGCGTATACACGCGGCGGTGCCTCTCTGCCGCGCACGCACAGTGAGTCACCTCAGCCAGCGAGCTCGCCGAGCAAGCAACCGGCGTCTTCCTCTCTGGCGAGTCTGACGCAATGCGTGGAGACGTCACTCGTCCTTGGGTGCAGCCACCTGCAGCGCAGCGGCTCCAGATTTGATGAGAATGACGCGGCCCAGCGGCGACCCCATTGGAGGATTCTGACCTCACGACCAGCGGCGCTTCTGGTTGGACATTTGGTTACTCAAAGAATTCACCCAGTGCATATTAAAGAAGCCCTGCGCGTCGCGAGCAGCAGACCTATGTGTTAGAGAGGAGAGCTCGTCTCTTCGGGTCTATAAGCTGTCGGCCCCAGTGCCAAATTTGTAACGCCTCTGTATATATGCTGTACATAAACCTTGTTTAACTCACCGTCGTCTCGTCCGCTTCTCTATCAGCTCTGCGCAGAAGCAGTCGCGGGCTGAGAAACCTACGCTACCAAACGGCTGGTGACCTTCCCGGAGGAGTTCGAAGCAGTGGCGCCTTCGGGACCGTGTTGGCGTCGCCGTCTTTCTCAACAGTGGTTGGCAGCTGCGGGATCGGCCGGCGTCAGCGACATCGAAGCGGTGAGCGCCTGATGTTTTCCCCTCAGTTCATCAGACTACTCTAGCTCAGGTTATAGTAGTTCAGAGAAGGGCTGTGTGAAGCATTACAGTGAGCTTTGATCGTTTGAAGCCAAGTCGAAGCACTTTGAAACCAAATTTATTGCGGAGGATGTAAACACGAGAGTGTTACAAATTTCTTGCGCGTCTTGCTAGTTGACCTATAATGGGAACGGCAAGTAAATTCTTAACAGGGGCAAACAGCAACAGGCTAGTGTGAACGATGGAGAAACTTAATGTGAAGGAACTCATCGAAATTTGTGAGGAACTCAGCATTACTTTTGGTTGTGCGAAACGAACGAAAGCGATCCTTGAGATCATGAAGGATGAGGGAATATCGGCTGAGGAAGTCGATGAGGCCTGGGTGGATATCAAAGCACGCCGCGAGGAGGCTGAAAGGCGAGAATCTCGCGAACGTGAAGAAGCTGAAAGGCGAAGTCGTGAAGAAGCTGAAGGCGAACGCAGCGAGGAGGCCGAGAGAGAGGAGCGCCGCCAGTTAAAACGAAAAAAATTGGCAATCCTACAGTGTTCGCAGGCGCCTAGCGTAGCTTCTACAACGATTCAGGTCAGCGGTTGTAAAATTCGGGACCAATTGCCACCGTTCGTAGTAGGCGAAGGCATTGCGAATATCTCATCAAGTTTGAACACGTCTGTGAGCGAAATGCTTTGGAGTGGTCTCTTTGGGCGCAGAACCTGTTAGCTCTTCTTCCCGGCGAAGTGTCCGACGCGATAACTTGCTTGTCGAGGGAAGCGTTTCAGAGCTATGACGAGGTTAAGGAAGTGCTCTTGAGACGTTATAAGTTGTCACCCGAGGTTTCAGGCAAAGGTTCAGGTATGCTAAAAAGGGGAATGAGTCACACGTTGACTTCGCGTTTCGTTTTAAAGCCGACTCAATTGAATGGCTCAAGGGCGAAGGTGTTTATGACGACCACGATAAAGTGGTGCAATGCGTTGCATTGGAGCAATTCTACCGCTGCATCGAGGAGGATGTCAAACTTTGGCTGCAGGACAAACTTGGTGAAGTACAGCTAAACAAGGCAGCAGAGTTAGCTGAGGAGTATTATACTCGCCGAAAGTTGCATAGCAGGGCAGTGCGCGTAGAAAAGGATGAAAAGAAATAGGGCTCTTCAAAGAAACCTGATCAACGGAAACCCACTCCACACTGTAATTTTAAGAAGGACTCGTCTCTTACGAAGGACACTGTAGGGGAAGGGCAAACGGAAGCGGAGAAATCGAGTGAGGTTCCTAAACAACGCACTGATACCACACGGGCGTTTGAATCACGGAGCCGCTAATCTGCTACAACTGCAAAAAGGAAGGGCACATCGCGATAAACTGTAAGCAAAAGTTTGCCTTTGCAACAATCCAAGAATCGAAAAAGAGCATGCTGTTGTTAGAGCCGTATATTCAAGTATTTAGTGTGAACGGGAAAACGTGTTGAGCACTTAGAGACTCCGCGGCAACCATGGACGTTGTCCATCCTTCATTGGTGTCTCCGGATGACTTTACAGGAGAATGCGCGTGAATCAGGCAAGCCGCCGAGGACCAGAGTGCTTGCTTACCAATCGCTACGGTTGTCATTGAAGCCCGTTCGGTAAGCTTCGCACCGAAGCGGCTGTGTCTGTCGCGCTTAGAGCAGCTTCTCAGAGCAGCTCAGAGCAGCTTCTCAAAGAGCAGGGTAAATCGTTCTTCCCCAACTTAGCGTACATGGCATTCACGCGATCACAAGCGCGGAAGCTTTCGCAGGCACTTGATCTTGTTCAATGCTGTGAACCTTCAAGTGACCTTGGCGGCGAGTCGTCGGAACCTCGGGGAGGAAATTTTCCGTGTGAGTGTTGTGAGCAGCCACTCGAACGGCCCGTCGCCGAAGCGACCGGCGCAGTTTCCGTAGCAGGAGACGACGACATGGCGCCATTGAGTCAGAGTGAGAGGGGTGCAACGCTCTCGCCTGTAGCGGAAAGTTGGAGTAAGCTGTCGAGGGTTGATCGATAACGCTCATTAGAGAGCAGCGTGAGGACCTCTTGAATAAAGCGCTAAACGAAAGCGTAAACTTGGGAAAAAAGGAAAAGGATATTTCTTTTTTTGAGAAAGCAGGGCTTTTGTATCGGTGCTACACAAATGCGCAAGGTCGCAAGTGTGAGCAGCTCTTGGTGCCAGAAAAGTATTGTCGCGAACTATTGGAACTGGTGCATGAAAACGCATGGGCAGGGCATCTCGGCATAAAACAGACCAAGGCTAGAGTTTCCCTTGAGTTTTATTGGCCTAAATGCTGGAAGGATATCGAAGACTTTGTACGCTCATGCGACACTTGTCAGAGAGCGGGGAAATCCACGGACAAGTGGAAGGCACCCATGAAGCTTTATCCAGTTATCACAGAACCTTTTCGGCGCCTAATAATTGATATAGTCAGGCCATTGCCAGAGTCAAGACAAGGTTGTCGGTACATCCTGACGGCTCTCTGTAGCCACAAAATTTCCGGAAGCGATACCACTTGAGGAGCTCAATTCTCCTCATGTCGTGGATGCACTGCTATCTATATTTGCACGCGTTAGATTTCCTTCTGAAATCGAATGCGACAATGGTAGTGTCTTCACCAGCTGCCTTACCTCTACCTTTATGAATAAATGTGGAATAAAAGTAGTGCACAACTCGATCCATCACCCGCAATCTAATCCGGTAGATCATATGCATTCCGTTCTGAAATGGATACTGAGAGCTCTCTGCTACGAGCACAAATGCGACTGGGAAGCGTGTATTCCTCCCGCTAGTTCGCTTTGAGATCAGCTCCTCATGAGAGCACTGGTTTTAGCCCTGCAGAGCTTGTGTATGGCAGGAGTTTGAGAACATCATTGCGAATGCTACGCGAGTCCTGGGAGGGATTCGATGAGGACCCTAATGTAGTTGCGTATGTTCTAGACCTCCTTCAGAAGCTTGGAAAAACGAAAGATCTTGTGGAAAGCCACATGAAGGCTGCACCAGTGTTGTCGAAGGAGTACTACGACAAATCGGAAAAGAAGCGCACATTTGAAGTTTGTAGTCAAGTAATGCTGCTGCGGTCGTCCAAAAAGAACAAGCTTGAGGTTCATTGGGAAGGGCCCGCCAAAGTAACATCGAAGCTTTCTGATACCAATTTTGAAGGGAAATTAGGAAGGCGGCCAAACAAAATTTACCACAGTAACTTGATGAAACCATACGTTCAACGTCAAGCGGTCGTAAATCTGCTGTTGAATGCTTCAGAGGAAGAGGGAGAAGAAATTTTGAGTTCTAGTGATGTAATCGAAAGGGGATCGGAGGTAATCTTGGAGCAGTTGAACCTAGAGCCTAGGTTAAGTGAAGTCCAGAAGGAAGACCTGAGAAGAATTGTTTCGAAGTTTCAAGACGTGTTTTCGGACCGTCCCGGAAACACGACGGTGATCGAACACGATATCGAACTAACTTGTGAGGAGCCAATCTATAGCAAGCCGTATCGTTGTTCCCCCGTGCAAAGTCAGATCATGAAAGAGGAGATCGATAAAATGCTGGAGTTGGGAGTCATAGTATCGGGCGAGAGTGACTATACATCCCCTCTAATATTGGTTCAGGTGCTAGGAAAAGACCCGAGGCCATGCATCGATTATCGGCGTCTTAACGCCATAACTCGAGACCAAACTTACCCGATACCAAACCTAGAGGAGAGGGTGGAAACTGTGTCACAGTCCAGCTATATTTCTACGTTAGACCTCGTGCGAGGGTATTGGCAAGTCCCCCTTACAGAGCGTGCTAGCCGCTATGCCAGATTTGTTTCTCCATTTGGTACGTATCGTCCACTTAAGCTGAGCTTTGGATTGATAAATACACCCTTTTGTTTTTCAGGCTTAATGAACCGCGTTCTTAAAGGGCTTTCCGAGTTCGCTCTGCCGTATTTTGACGATGTCGCCATCTTCTCCAACAACTGGGAAGAACATGTCGAGCATTTACGCGTCGTGCTGAACACGTTGAAAGAGGCTGGCCTTACCATGAAACCTACTAAATGTCACCTAGGGTGTGGCGAGGTGCCTTACAGGGGGCACGTTGTGGGGCGTGGCCGGCGTAGACCTTCAGAAATTAAGGTAGCCGCCGTCGCGAACTATTCACGACCAACCACAAAATCTGAGATAAGGGCATTCTTGGGCCTGGCTGGATACTATAAGCATCACGTGCAAAATTACGCTAGCATTGCCAGCCCTCCAACTGACGCACTTCGAAAACCCGAGCCGGTTAAAGTAGTATGGGACTCAGAAAAGGAGAATGCGTTTTGCCAGCTCTGAGAGATTTGTGATTCAATGCGACGCGAGTGATCATGGCATGAGCGCTGTGTTGCGCCATGAAGCCAGTGCTGGTAACGAATGGCCAAGTTTTGTATTTAAGTCGAAAACTCAGCGGCAGGGAAGAGGCGTACAGTACCTCTGAAAAGGAATGCGCTTGCCTCGTATGGGTCGTTCAAAAGCTAGCTTGTTATGTCTCCGGTTCAAGGTTTTTGGTTGAAACGGACCACTGTTCTCTAACCTGGTTAAATAACATGTCGCCTAAAAGTGGCCGGTTACTGAGGTGGAGCATGATACTCCAACAGCATATTTTCGACGTTCGCTACAAAAAAAGAAAGCTAAACACTGATGCAGACGCATTGAGCCGTGCGTTTAGTTAGTACCTTCTCCACCTTTCGGTTTCTCGCTGGTGATTCGTGGCAAATTTTTGTCCTCATCACGGTCTTAGCTGAGCGCCGTCGTCCAGAATGAGCTCAAGGAGCCAACTTTATATTCTGTTATTTCGTTACGTTGTTGTACGTGTAAAAAATTGAGTTCTCATATTAAGAGTCTTGTGTCCCACATGTGCCTCTTGATGTAGAGGGAACGAAATTCCGATGGACATGTAGCTAGGTAACTGTTGTACTATACTTTGTCTGGTGTTCTGTCGGGTAACCGAGGGCACTTGCTTGTGTCGTGTGTTGTCTGTTGTCGAACCGTTATTGACAAGTTGCAGAACCATCGACAAGTGCTGAAAACAAAGATCGTCAGAAGAGACGAGCGAAGCTAGTCGATAAGTTGTGGCGACAAGCCAGTGGAGCTGGGATCCGTCTACAAGAACGGGATGTATTTCCGGAACAGAGTCTGGAGCTGCATTCTCCCCATGGCTCTGGAGGCGAACCTGGAGGGACCTGGCAAACGAGCGCACCTGACATCCGAGCCACGTGGAAGCAGCTCGTCTTTCCGGCGCATTGTCTGGCGGTGGGGGTGCTGTTATGCCTGCGAGTCCACAGCGAATGTCCATACCTCTCAAAAAGGCAATCTGTGTCAAGGCCAGCCCGCGAGCCCGCCAGATGCGAACAACTCAACGGCGCCAACACGCGGTGGTGCCTCTCTGCCGCGAATGCATAGTGAGTCACCTCAGCCAGCGAGCCCGTCGAGCAAGCAACCGGTGCCTTCCTGTCTGGCGAGTCTGACGCAATGCGTGGCGACGTCAATCGTCATTGGGTGCAGCCACCTGCAGTGCAGCAGCTCCAGATTCGATGAGAATGACGTGGCCCAGCGGCGACCTCATTGGAGGATTCTGACCTCACTACCAGCGGCGCTTCTGGTTGGACATTTGGTTACTCAAAGAGTCCACCCGGTGCATATAAAAGATGCCCAGCGGCGCGTCGCAAGCAGCTGACCTATGTGTTCGAGAGGAGAGCTCGTCTCTTCGGGTCTCTAAGCAGTCGGCCCCAGTGCGGAATTTGTAACGCCTCTGTATATATGCTGTACATAAACATTGTTTAACTCACGGTCGTCTCGTCCGCTCGTCTATCAACTCTGCGCAGAAGCAGTCGCGAGCTGAGAAACCTACGCTACCAAACGGCTGGTGACCTTCCCGGCGGAGTTCGAAGCAGTGGCGCCTTCGGGACCGTGCTGGCGTCACCGTCTTTTGCAACAAATGCCAGCCCATCTTTTGATAAGTCTGAACAGCACAATAGAGTTAAACACGCACACAAAATGTTGACTTTTAATTGTATACGTAGTTACAATGCGGTTTGTTTCGTCTCGGTTGCGTACCAGAAGACACGGTGAGCGGTGAAACCGTGAATGCAGCAAAACAGCGAAAATGTAGTCAATGTAGCTCCCGCTACAAAACACTGAAACTAACGTGCATAAACAAATGGGAGTACTTTATGGCCTCACTAAACATGGTAATAATTATAACATCAAATTAGCATGACAGTAATGCATCTTGATATCTTTTTTCTTGACTGGCATGTGCTGATCATATTCTTTCGGAAGATTAGGCAATAATTTATGGCATGTAGAGATTAGGCGTCCATGATCAGTGACGCAAGGATCACATAAACATGTTTGGTGTCGACACACAAGGCAGCTTGCACAATTGAGCTGGAAACGGTCCACTAGCAGACAATAACTGCTAATGAACAAACATGTGAAGAAGTACTTGTATTCATAAAGAACAAAATAATGAATAAGTGGTACAAAAGGAACCCAAAATGTGGTAAGCTTCAGGCTTCGCAGGTCGCATTCTTGTTTCTAGCTTTTACTGAAGCATAAGCACTGTCGTGCAGCGCAATGAAGAACATATGTCGGCTATCTAATCATAATTACATCGAATATGCTAATACTCTTCCAACTATACGTAGGCACTATCTTAAGGCCTTTTTCGCATGTACTAATATGTTCAAATACAATTTTTTCTGAGCAATATTTTTTACTACATTGACCTATATGGTTATTTATTTCTTTAAAGAGAGAAATAAATAAAAGGAACAGACAGAGAGGTTAACCTAGAAAAACTTCTTTGCTGCTGTGCACAAGGATGGGGAAAGGGATTCGAAAGAGGGTAGAGATAGAGAGATATGAAATAAATTAGAAAACAATTCGCATGGGCTCATATTCCGGGAGTTCCGATCACAGTCATTTGGACAGGCCGGTTCAACGCAAGAAGCGCAGGAGCGCCTTCACAGCCTTCTTCTGCGACATAAAGTCCTGTCGGTAGCACAGGATTCTTTCTTCCGAAAAAGTCTGGTTGTCCAGTTCATCTAGTGCATTGCAGACTGACTGTCTCTGCCAGCAGTATTGCGGGGATTCACACAGAATGTGCCAAGTTGTTTCATCACCACTGCAATGGTCGCATGCAGCAGTGTCAGCCATTCCTATGAGGAACGCCTACGCATTGGTAAATGCGACGCCCAACCATAATCTGCACACCATAGTAGCGTCTTGTCGGTGTAATTCCGGAAGAATTCGAAGAGTGAGTTGAGTCTAAGGCACATAACCGTGCATGGATGAAATGTCACTCATTCCATCGTGACGTGGTGCGCTTGCGAGCAAGCATGGGGAATTTCCGTGCAGTGTCAGTTCTGGAGAGAGTAATTAATACTTGATTGCTTACAGTATGGGCATAACGGGCAGCTCAATCGGCCTGTTCATTGGCAATTATTCCATAATAATTGGAAGCCATTGAAAGTCTTTTTCATGTCCTTTCTGAATGAATTAGTGAAGCTTGTCTGCAATCTCGATTACCAGCTATTCGTAGTGGCCATGCCGTAAAGGTGATAGATAGGATTCCAGTGCCGCCTTTGAGTCACTGAAAATTGTCCATTTTTGAGGATGTTGATCACTAATGAATTGCACTGCGGCAAGAAGAGCTGTGAGCTCTGCTGCCGTTGATCTCTTAAGGTGGGAGGTCTTAAATTTTCTTGTCGTGTTGTTTATTTGTATAACAATGGCTGCTGTTGAACTCTTCTGTAAAACAGAGCCTTCGGTCTATACGTGTATACAGCCTTGGCACGTCTCGTATAACAAGAGCGCAGCAAGCTGCCTAAGAGCAGGTGACGAGATATATGCTTTTATCTGGATGCCAGGTATAGTCAGCCTGGTGTTAGCCTGAGTCAGGCACCAAGGAGGAGTCGAAGGCCGGGCGGCAGGCGTGAAGCATGTTGTCGAAGAATCGCGATATGTGGCTACCGCTTGGCAAAATGACGATTGTGGACTATATGCTGGTAAAAAGGCTAGGTGGTGGCAGGTTGTCCAAGCAATATGCCTTACATGTGTCCTGATTGCCTCAACGTCAGTATGTGTCATGATGAGGTGGTCACCAGCGATTCCTAAAGTACCCATTGTCGACGCACTACGAGACAAGCCGAGGCACATCCGGAGTGCCTAGGACTGAACACTATGTAGCGTTAGTAGGCTTGTTTTGCTTGCGTTGGCCAATTCCCGTAATCTGTACCGCAGAAAACCGAGAAAAAGTACCCTGTAAAGCTGTAGCCTTGCACTGGGAGACATTCCCCAAGTCTTCCCTGCAAAGAACTTCAGTATATTACAGATGTCTATAAAGCGTTTCTTCGTGTACAAAACGTGACCACACCATGATAGATGCCTGTCAATTATGACACCCAAAAATTTGTGCGATCGAATGTATGATACAGTTTGACCATTCATGCTTATGGTGTACTTATCCATATGCTTTCGGGTAAAAGCTACAAGGGCGCATTTCTCGGAAGGAATTTCCTAACCTCGATTTCGGAGGTAACATAATGTTTCAGTGGCAGCTTTCTGAATTCTCCCTCGCATCTGCAGGCTTGTTACAGCCGATGACCAAACGCAGATATCATCTGCATACATTGATAGCCAGACAGTGCTTGGCAGATGCTCAGTGAGAGCAATTAACGTAAGATAGAATAGCAGAGGGCTGAGTACACCACTCTTGAGAATGCCACGGTGGCTGTAATGGGGCGAGGTTTGACCGTCTTCAGTGCTCACAAAGAAGGATTGCATTGACAAATAACTACGTATCCACCGATACAACCGACCACCTACTGCTACATCTTCGAGAGCGGTGAGAACAGCTTCATGCGTAACGTTCTCATACGCTCCATTGACGACTAGGAACACAGCTGCGCAGAGACGCTTATGGCCTTTCTCGTGTTGGACGTAAGTGATCAAGTTGACTACGTTGTCAATCGATGATCTACCATGCCGAAATCTTGTGATGGCATCTGGGTAGATTTTGTTGCTTTCCAAGCACCACTCCAGGCGTTCCAAGATCATCCTGTTCATAACTTTGCCTACACAACTGGCCAATGCAATCAGGCGATAAGATGAGAGCTCCAACAGTCACTTGCCTGGCTTAAGAAGCGGAACTAGGCGACTTGTCTTCCAGCTTTTTGGGAGCGTTGCATCTTGCCAAAATTTGTTGCACAACTCCAGAAGCATGAATCTCGCGCGTTCACCCAGATGACACAGGGCCCTATAGGAAAATCGATTGGGCCCTGGTGCCGACGTACGTCGACACAAAGCTAGTGTGGCTCTAAGTTCAACGATGGCAAAGGGATATCTATGCGGGAATCCAGTGTTTGTGGACAGTTGGTCGAGGGCAACAGTCTATTTAGCACTGCTAGTGGTCCAGATACTCTGGCAAAGGAATCTTCCGCCACGTCAATGCCGCGTCCCTGTTCAGAGAGTGCGAGAGCCCTGAATGGTGACCACTGAGTGGGTTTTGTGCGGAGACCTCGTACTGTCTTCCACAATTGGGATGAAGGTTTTTGTGGGTCAAGAGACTCCCGAAAAGCAGTCCACCGTTGTGACTCGAGTTTATTTATCTGGTGCTGAATCTTCTTTATTATACGTTTAGCGATCCGTAAGTCGTCCATTGCCTCCGTGCGTCGGTATCTTCGTTCAGCACGCCGTCGAATTGCCCGAAGTCGTTCTTACTCGATGTCAAATTCCGTTTCACAGAGCATGTTAAGGTACACGTACTGTCGTGTATTGTGCTTTTAATTATCTCCTCTGTGTATGTGGATCTGTATGTTTCACTTCGCTTTTCCATGCGAGACTGAAATTTCAACCAGTCCACTATCTGAGCGCTATCACATATCTTAGCACGGGACAATCATTCGATTTTGACGTAAGTAGCATTGTGGTCACTTCCATGTGTTTCTGTGTCTAGAAAGCACTCAGCATGCCTAACGAGGCCTTGTGAGGCAAAGGTCAGGTCAAGGCAGCTGCTATACCTTGAACCACGCATGAACGTTGGACTACCATCACTTAGCAAAAAAGTCGGAGGCGAAGGACACCAACTTTCTCCCTTTAACGTTGGTCTTCGAACTTCCCCAGATTGTGTGATGAGCGTTGAAGTGGCCGATCAAAGTGCACGGGTTAGGAGTTGCTAACAGGATATCTTGTAGTCGAGTATGGTTGAAATAGCTTGACGGGGAGAGGTAGGCACCCATAGCTGTAATGGTCTCTTATTCACTGTTATACTTACTTATTGATTGTCGTCGTGGGGTGACACCATATGATGAATGTAGGTGAGGTCACATGATGAATGTAGGCGAGTAAACATCAGAACTTTGCTAGTGTCCGCAGTTGTAGACGGCATGAATTGCTTACAACTGGAAAGTCTGATTTCGTTCGGCTAATCTGGCTCGCAAATAACAATGATGGGGAACTTATTGGTGTACACAAGCCGATGGAATTTGGCGATACGTGATCTCAGAACCCGGGCCCTCCATTGAAGAATTGCTGCCTTTCATACCTCTTCTCCGAAAGACAGGCTGGTGAGCCAGGCTGGCTGTTGAGCCAGGCTGGCTGGTAAGAAGAACTGGTGGCTGGTTAGCCATTATTTACTCAAGCGCTGTGAGTACTGGACTCAGAGCGTCCATTAATTCCAATGCACTTCTTGCTGACGTTGTGTGCATGTTGCTTAACAACAAGCGAATGGTGTTAAGGGTCACAGAAGACCTATCACTTGCTGATCATTATTCTGCAAGTCCTCCACTGCAGCAGCTTGCGCTGAAGAAGGCGGCTTCTGCTGCAGCTCTTCTGCGCATTGTGTACGCGTAAGTAGCAGCCACTCTTCTGTAGAGACTGATTTGCCCATTTTCTCTTTTCCAACGTCTGTGTTTGCCCTGCTGGAAACTTCAGCTGGTGATCTTTCTGGATGCTTCGACCTATTGCCTGAAGTTGGCGCTGTCTGACGTGAAGACCTTCAATGGCGACGTCATCTTCGCCAGATTTGCTCAGCAGCTTTTTTGTGGGTTGAGCTGTCTTGTACTATTTGCTTCAGAATATAAAATTCTTTCTTTATGTGCGGACATTCTTTGTAGGAAGCCTTGTGAGCACCCTGACAGTTAGGATACCTCGGTTTGGTTGCACTACAGTTGTCTTCCGCGTGTGGTTCGGCGCACAGGGGGCACGCTGCGGAGCCTCTGCAAACAACCTTTACATTGGGCGACCTTCTGACAGTTGAATCATTGCATGGGTTTTTGAATAAACGGTGGAACTTGTCGACGAAAGTGGCCAACCTTCAAGTATGTGGGAAGGCAGTCACCTTTGAGCGTTACTCTCACACAGCGTGTGTTACCAAGGCGTTCAACGCTGAATATGACGTTGTCTTGACTCGCTGGTTTTACAAGTATTTGAAAGTCTGCGTTTTGGAGTTTCGGGGTTAATATTGTAAATTATTCCTGATGTGGTCGCACCATCGGCTGGTAAGATAGACCTAACTTCAATGTTTCCCAGTTGTGTTACTTGTTGCAGCGTGCTCAGTGCAGTCGGGTGCAGCACATGGGCAGCCATGATGTTTCTTCTTGTATTTAACCATACGTCTTTGATCTCGTTCAGCACAGTGTTTTCCAAATAGAGCGAAAGCGCTTGCCTGTTCAAAACAGGCAGACTTCTAGTAGCGTTCTTTGGCCCGAACAAGATGGAATGGGGCCATCGCTGGGCGCCGTTTTCACGGTGGCCGTACTTAACACCGACGAGAGATTGACGATCCGTCGCTTGGCCTTGCGGTGCAGGAAAGGTTGAAAGCCGTCATCTGAGTACTTCTTGCAAGATACGGAAACAGCTCAGTGTCATCGCTCTCGCTGAATGTGTTTCCTCGGTTCCTTGAGGTAGTAGCCGTTATTACACCAAAATCGGACATCAGCTCGTGAAGTTGTACATCCATTACCGCAACGTACGAGGCAATACACCACACAACTGCAGCGAAAAGTCCAGAAAAGCACTGAGATGAGCGAGATGTGTTCTACAAATAATCACTTCGTTACTCCTATGTACCCAGTTATGTACCCAGTTATGCTTACGATGTGACGATATTTGATCTGTTGCAGAATTTGTTATGTGATCAATATTTTTTCCTGTTGTATTCGTGTACCAAACTCTTTAAAGCCTTGCATTATGCTGCAGTACTTGAAGATAATAAAAATAATCAGTCGCTCACACCTGTCGCGTTCACTTTGTTTGGGATAAAACAAGGGATTAAGAACTCTGCTATTCGACTAGTCACCTGAATACAATCGTAGGTTCACTTGGATTAAAGAAACTTAGCAATTAATGGGTGCACGGATAGACACACTGCGCAAAGCATAGCATCCACTGACATTCCTCTCTCGCATCGACAGTAGCTTGACGCAAGCACATACATTTGAAAATTCTGTTTTAGAACAGCACACGCAAAGCTTCGCGTTTGTGATGAGCGTGCGTTCTGTGCCAATCTCTCACAGGTTCCCTTCACATGACGCCCGCAAAGCTACACCTGCAAGCTTTACGTACGGTATTCTATACGCAGGTTACATGTAGCTAGCGGTCAGAAAGGGCTCTGGAACATGATCTAGTTGGTTAAATACGGTGTGGTAGCGCACATTGCACGTACGGGAGAGGGGGGATTATATTGTTGGACGAGGCTAGCGAAAAAAGATATTAAACACCAAACAAAAGAACCCGTAATTCTGCAGCTCATGTATGGAGCTTTTAAAGAAATTTAATTTAAAGAAATAATCAATAAATAGTTCTCAGTTGTGCACGCTGATATGGGAAAAATATTTTGCCTGGGATGTTTCTGTTTAAACTACTGCGTACTTTTTAAGTAAAAAAGCTTTCCCGACAAGAAATCTCTTTTAAGAATAATTAATGAGCTGTGCTGTGATGTTACCTCTTTCATTCAGTGTTGCTAGTTATTCAAAATGCTTAGCAGCTAGTGAAAGGACAGTGATAGAGTAAATTGTGTGGATAAAACTAATATTACTCTTTTCTTGCGAGAATTACGAATGGTATGTTCTCATGGCTTGCCCGGTACTACAGCTTCTATGATCTCTTTATGATCGCATCAATTTGATGTCATTATTTTCAGTTTCACATCTGCTGTCGTGCTGTAAGGGCAAATAAAGCGAAAATATCATGAGAGCTATTTTGAATGCAAATGTTTCATGCAATGAAATTGAGTATTACATAAGCTGGTCCCTTGTTCCCCTTGCTAGATTGCTTAGATGGAGAAATTAAGAATACATTGGTAGTGGTCCATAGTGGTCAGAAGAGACCAGTCAGTAGCACGAACTATGAATCGTACGTACTTTATATTACATGCTATACATGGGAGTACCGAATAGAAACAATTATGGTTATTATGTTATAGCATGTGTCATGCCAGCTTTAGTGTGACTTTCAAGAGCAGCCTTCCGGAACGCGTACCGGTCCCATACGTTAAGGGAACCAGCGAGATGTTTGCGCGGATCTTCAAAAAAGAGGGGGTTGCATCGCGCACGTGCCTTTGTGTACGCTGGGCCCCCTCCTCCCCCGCCCGAATGACTGTCCAACAATGGACAGGACTCCCGATGTCGTTTCCAAAATGCCGTGCTGTGATTGCCTTTGTTCATATATTGGCGAGACAAAAAAACCTACCAGAACGACACAAGGAACACGCCAACGACGTGTGAAGGCTCTACAAAGAGAGAAGCGCAGCCACCGAGCATGTTGAGACGTTGGAAAACAGGATAAATTTCGAAGGAACAAACATCCTTGAATGCGAAGCGAATTAGAGGAGAAGGTTACTACTTGAGTCGTGGCATACACAGCGATCAGCTCAAAACATCAACCACTGTCTTGCAGCCCTTCCCCCAGTGTATGCACGCGCACTGCACTCCACGGCAGTACGAGAGACAGGGGGGGGGGGTAATTATCTGCACCGCGATTGCTTTGTGACGCCGCTGCTACGCAGTTCCAGTTTCTCCAGAGGAAAAAACCAAGTCGGTTTCAAAACGTTGGGTTTCTTCAAAACTTTCCATTGGAGTTTGAATCATCTCCCAGCTTCAGCCTGTACTCTTGCCTTCATACCAAGAGCATTCGACAGATGCCGTGGTCGTGGGTATCAGCTTATCGGTGACAGGTAAATGTCGTTCTCATGGCGTTTGTTGCTTTGTGTGCAAATTAGAATATGCGCGTAAGTTTCATTATTAAACATATGAATGGATAAATCCATATTATTGTCTTATTGTTGTTCTTTATGCAGGCAAGTTCAAATGAGCTGGTTGATGATATTGTTGGGCTTGAAGGTAAACCAAGTCTACGACATTATTTTTCCTTTTAACAGTCAGCGAAGTTCGCGGTAATTCGGAAAAGAGTCAAAAAGCTCCTGAAGATGCTCAAATCATCGAAGGTGATTCTGATCTTCAATTTTATTTTAAGAACTTCAGCAGTAATGCCTTCTGGCCTCTCTGTGAGCAGGTGGCAAGCTATGCGCTAGTTGTTGATTTCGTTTTAACAACTAGACAGCAATGGACACAGGTGGATGGCCTGCAGAAGCTGCATAATGCCATATTTTGAAAACAATTTTTCGCATCTATTGAAAAGAGTTACAAACACTAATTTTAAAAGCCGATTTACCTCTGCCATTTAAATATCCTTTATACGGAGGTGGCTATAAGGTGGTGTGAAACATGGTAAAGGTCGAGAATATAAACTTAGTTTGGTGCCCCTTGTGGTGTTGACCCTATAGAGTGGTTTTAGTGGCCGCATGCACCAACGTATGGGCAGTGTTGATGATGTCAGGGATCAAAACGAACAAAATGGCTGCTTGTACGTAACCAACAGCGCCAATCGTGAAAATGTGTCAATATCTTGAGCTTGGGTGAAGATTTGATGAAAATCTTCTATTATTTTTTGGTGTCAGGCTACGGTAGGAAGTGATACAAATGTGTACTTTATTTGTCAAGGTGCTCTGATAATTAATAGTGCATTATCAAGTGCCCTTAAAAGCCTGGCCTTGCATTGGTTGCTAAAAAAAGCAACTGGTAATCTTTGCATCATTACTTTTGCTTACAGATTTGACAGACTCTAAGCGATCTCATTTAGGCTACTTTTAAAGTTTTGGCAAGCCTTTGAAGCCCCAAATAAGAAAATTAAAGTTATAAAATTATCCCATTTGTAATCTGCATCACCTGTCAACCCTGTCGTAAGTAGGAGCTTGAGCTCATGGAAGTCAAATAATCAAGTAGAAGAAAAAACTAAACCAATTTTACAATTATTGAGTGGCTCTTCGCATTGTAGAATGTGCTGTACTGGTGAACACCATTATAGGTGATGTCATTGGACCTAGGTTGCCATGTCTGGTCCTTCACGCAAATATATTGATTTGAGGTTTCTGTGCACCATACATGCGCGTGAGCTTACTTTTATTGCCTGCTTTAAATCTAGTTTTGTATTTGTTGGTATGTGAAGGCTACGAAACAGTATATTACAATACAGAATTCAGGTACCCTCATATTCAAGTACGTATTTGCACAGTGTACTGTTCACTTTTTAAATGATCTTATTGCTACTAGTATCTATTATGAAGTCTCCTCAGATATTAAACTGTCGCAGAAAAGCTTGATGTTATTGTAATTAACTAAGTATTTTGAAATAAAGTATACACACTACTGCAGGGCTTCGGTTTTTGTGCCTTTTGTCGGTCATCAGTTCTACAACGTGTACACATTTCGTGTTCACAGTAACTTTTAGGACTGCCTTGTGTTTTTGATGATCTGAAAATCAGCTGGCCAAACTAGCTGAGTTGTGCTACATGCAAATGTGCTTTCTGCAAAAGAATATCACACACCAGAGAGGGATATGCATAGGTTAGCAAACTTACTGATTAGTCAACTAACCCATAATCAGATCAAGCGCAAGTCTGAGTCGGAGTAAGTTTGGGTGATAAACATTTTGGGTAGTTTTTTTACTTCAAAGGCTTCAGTACAGAAAAGTTTGGGGGATGAGTTCGAGTCAGCCATAAGCACAAAATTTATTTTTTGAGTGAGCATGCATGAGCTCCACCTTTCTGTCGACTCATGGTCCTATCTACTCCGCTTTATTACCATCAGCCTTATGTCGGTTTCTGTTCAAGCTTGTGCCTACCCACATGCTGAGTGCATGACAGTTTAGACTGCATCTAAATGCTTGCTGATCAGAGCCATTAGTTATGGAAGTGGGTCGCTTTGGCCTCAGCCTACTATCTCTTTCACATGACGTTATTGATAAAAATATCTCGTGGGAGTTGCCTTTCAATGAAAATCTGGCACTGAAATGCCACTGACAACTTATATTGAAAGGTACGAGGTCAAAATAGGCTAATGGGGGCACGGATTATGTGTAATATCAGCAATAAAGAAGTACTACGAATTTCTCCTGTCAGAGTATCGTTGCTTCTAAAAAACGTTGAGGGGCCAAAAATGTATAGTTGTTTGGAGTGCAGTTAGTATATTTTTATTATCGCATCCTTAAACTAATTTTGGTTTTGATATCGAGCTTGTACTAGAGTGATACGTAAACAGTGTGGCGTATATCTAAATCACAAAGGGATAATAACAAGTACTGAGTAGATCCCTGTAGGTTGTACGTGTTGCATGTAAACAGTAAAGGATGTATAAACATGCAAGTGCTCCAAGAGCAATTTTTGCTTACCTACAGGAACAGAGTTTACAAATAAAATTAGTTCTGTCTTGATGAGATCAGCTCTTTTACGGGGGTTGTCTTATGGATTCGGGTACTTTAACAAAGTTTGAGAAACGATGCAGATATGTCACAATTGAAATACTACTGCAAGAAGCATGGCAATATGATTTTCATAATGCGGTGGTGCTTCAATGAGCTGCATGGGCCAAGATAACTTTGATATTTTTGTCAAGGGCCAAGCGTACTCTCCAAGGCAACAAAAACTTCAAAATGAAACCAAGTTTTGTTACAAGAGTTTTCTGGTTTCTGTGTTAACTGGGAGTATTAACTATAAATGCCAAGGAAACTAAAGAGCATTGACACCATGGTTTGAAAAGGTAATTGTAAGTTAACGCATTCGTGAGTCAACTCAATGAAAGTGATTCAGCCACAATTCCAAGAGCGACGGGCTCAGTCATAAATTGTGGAATTTTAGTACAAGTGAGCTTGGTTGACGAAAATATAAACAAGTGTGTGTTCAAGTCCATTTGGTTGAAGAAAACTAGTAGTTGAAGCTCATAGCACAAAATACGTTTCTTGCGTCTACCAGAGCACATCCAACCAGAATACACTACAGCGGTGTGGTCCTGCCACCGGAACACACCAGTCTGAGCAGCGTTCCCCCCAGAACCCAACCCCGTGGGTGAACTTTAAGACCAGAACACATCCCACCAGAACACAACCTACCACAACCCACCTTAATGGGTTGATGTTCCCACCAGAACCCAGCACACCAGGCTGCTGTATACACCATAAGACATCAGGGACATTCTGAAGGGTTTTTCAACTTGGTGCTGTGTGTAGACCACGCAAGCCTATCGATTTATTTATACTGAGGAAGATTCTTAAAATGTGAATATCTATAATGTTTATCTTTCCTTTTTCATTGCAGACAGGTCAGTATCTTTGTGCGCAATTTCCAATTCGTTCTGCCAATCGGATGACCAAAATATTTTTCATCGCTACGTAGCAGCTAGTCACAAAATCTGTCTGCGCATAATTTAAACGAAACCATCAACATAAACAACAAAAAATGTCTTCATAGACATGTTTGCTGAATTCAATATGAGCTTATGGCAGCAAGACGTGATGCTGCGTTTATGCTCTTCTTGTAGTTTCAACTTTGCAGTGCCGAAAATAAGGGAAAGAGAGAAGATAGTGTGCTAGCACTTAATGCATTTCGTCATCAGAGACGCGTTCGTACTAAGTGAGCTTCTAGGCACCCTTACTCTAGGGCTTACGTTAGAAGCATTCATTATCGCTTTGCTCATCACCATACCCTCTTAATCATCTCTCTTCATTCTTTCCGTATGGTTGGGCAAAAACTAAAACGCTAGTTTAAGAGTTATGAAACGTAGTGAATCTCAGCTCTCTATTTCGCAAACAAAACTACAACGCAATATAGTTTGCGTCATATCCTTGTAAACATTTACGACGTGTTTGAAGCTTGTCTGATTCATTTTTTTTATTTTCCGACATTGAGTATCAGGAACATTTTTATGATGCACTCAATAGGTGACTGACTGTTTCTGGGAGATTATGTACAATTGGGGCTGAGACTTTTTGGGTTGCTAGCATACCAAGTATTGCGATGGTTTACAGAAGGAAAGTCATCCCTATATTTTGCCTAGTGCTTCACCCACTTGTTGTCCCTTCAAGGTGATGCACCATTTCTTCTTAACCTTTTTCAATGAAATATACTGATGTCTGTTCCCGCTGCCTATCAGTCTGCGACATCACCTTAGATAATATGTACATCAGGACCTCTTTCTTTGCACACTTGCGTCAATTCGTGAAGGTGTAGTGATCTTTCTTAACATTACTGAAATAAATGTGTTAATATCTGTTCCTCCTTTTCATCAGTTGTTGTAAACTGTCAAATAAATTCATGCGCGTTGCGCCTAACTACAGTTGATCTTAACCTTATTGACGGCTGTATCGTAGGAGTATATAAGTAACGTTTCAAAAAAATAGGATAGCCAACAATGCATCCCCAGCTGGTACCTCACGAACGTTATCGTCTACTAGGAAAGCTGTTGCGAGACCTCCATGGCTTTGTGATAGCATATTTGGTTGCCAAGCAGAATGCTGCGGTTCGATTCCAGATGGGGCCTTGATACTTTTTTTAACATTCGGTGGGTCAACGCTGTGGATGTAAGGTTTCTCTAAACGCTCACTCTTTAAAATTACACAACTAAAATTATCCATATTATCTTTACCCATACTCAAACGGTAAATAACCCTTGCCCACCCGCGGGTATATGCCACTCGTCTGACGAAAAGAGTTTGATGGCGTGCGCGACTAGATTATCACGTATTCATGTCATAACCAGCGAGTCATATTTGTCAAACCATCCTATCCTGTAAATTTTGGTTTACTCCTAGTTAAAGGGGTGCTCACGAGGGTACTCAGACGTAGGGGGCTAAATAGGTTGACGCAAAAAGTGTTTGTAATACGCAAATAAAAGTACGCATTCAAATGTACATTAGTGTTCGTGACTTCCAGTTTCTTGGATCACACTGCTGCAGGAAAAAAAATACAAGGCAAGGTGGCAGACAGGGCACTTTCGTCAACACTTTGTGTACCCTTATTCTCTTGTGTCGGAAGTTCGGTGCATGCTGCGCACATCCGCACGTCACATCTGTGCACAGAACGTGAGTAAGACAAAAAAACAGCCCACAAGAAAACAAAATTACAACATATCCACGGACTAAATGATGATGAGTGGGGCTAAGCATCTTTCCATCCATTTGTGCATCCTTTCATTCGTTCAACCGTGGGTCGATCTGCTCATCCGCGTCTATCCGTCCATCTAGTGAGCACTCCAAGTACCACCATCTCGCATCTTTTTATCATATATTGATTATAAACAAGTACCGCCATCTAGCGGACATTCTAAGAAGTAAACTCCCCTGTTGCAGATACCTGAGCGAGGTGGTTACTACAGAGGACGATCGATTGACGCCTTAAGAAGCTTCACCCCTAAACCTCAAATGTGACTGCAGTGCTGTGTATACTCCATCTCCTGTTCTCGAGATTTTTCGGTACGCTGTTTTTCCGAAAATGAAAAATTTCTAATTAGCCCAACTTTTTGTTTTGTTACCGAAGATAAGTACCGAGCATTTGCATGATGCGCTAAAGGTGATCGTAGCGGTATACTTGTTTGGTGACAGCACCAATAGTTTTTTTTTTTGTTGCATTCGTGTTTTGCAACTGAAGTGATACGATGCTCTTGTAGTGTATTGAATTTTCTCCCACAATTTCTTCAGCAAAATACAAAAATCTTTAGGACTTCATATTTTCGAGGTAATAGCAAGCGTGATGTACTGCTCAATAAAGTGTGCCATTAGGAACTTGCACAATGTAACAACGTCTCTAACAAGGCTATTATGAGAGAGAAATCCGTCACTACAAGCACTCATAAATTTAAATTGAGCGTAATGTAGCAGTACGCTTGTTGTGATGGTTCTTCCAAAGCACGATAATGCGCATTCGTCATAATCATGTCGCTATTGCGGCAAACGTGTAATACAACTGTAGCATGCACATAAAAACGCTCACAACGAATGTGACATGGACACAGAGGTGACTTCGTTGATTCGTTCATCAATTCAGTGCCCACACCAGTAATGACAACAGCTACACTAAAAGAGTAGCAGAAATAGTACGGATTGCTATTCCTGCCATTCAGTTCGAGTTGATATTTATCAGCTGATATTTAAAGCTGATATTTATCGATTCTGGTTGGGGCCACAGAGCTTTCGAAGATGGCCGCAAGACAAAACCATCGGGGCAACCACGCAATTTAGGAAATGCAAACAATGCCTTTCTCCAAATTTCGCAACAAATACAAGCAAATACTGAAGAAAGATAGAGACCAATTTTGGAGATATCTCCAACCATCCGTTATAAGTCTACCCACTGTTGTCGTTCTCGATGAACATCACCATTTTCTTTTAAATTTCTTTCTGTTTGCGAGATCTTCGTTTAGCAGCCGTTTGCATCGGTTGTCGCTTCCCTGTGAAAACATCTTGCTTCCCCACATCTGCAATCGAACGTAAAAAGAGCATTCTAGTGTGAACGTGGTGTCTGATCTTTGACAAACATGTCACATAAGAGGGTGGGGGAGTTTACATTTATTGTGGTTGAATGTTTTTGTTTCAATTTTACCTTAGTGCAGGGAACTGTGGCTCATATCTGGTAGTGGGCTACAGTCACGAAACTTAAGTCTCAATTGGGTCACTGAAGTGAAGAAGGCTGGTGGAGGCGAGGGGGCGGCAGTGAAAACTCACTAAAGCCATTCGAAAGAACGTCTCTCTTATATGTGATAGATTGTTAAATTCAGGAGGGTGTTTGATGGCAGGTTTCTAGTAACGTAGCAATACTGGTCTCCGGAATGAGCTAAGCCTAACACAATTTCTCGCATATTTAGTTTTAAAAAGTTCGGTGTTTATGTTTTCATACTTAGTGTGCAAATGAGGTATCTAACGAAAAAAAAATGCCTGAGGCCACACACATCTCTCTGTCTCATTGGAACAATTACTTTTAAAAATTGGCCCCGTATCTGCATGTTACGCCGCAAATGTCATCAAAAAACGATAATCTTGCATCTCTAGAAAGTGAACAAAACGTTTATTTGATGTAACGTGCAAGAAAATTAGTGAATGGTATTCTGGAGGCGCTACGTTAGAGTGCCTCAAGCGTGCAGACATAAGCGTGCAGACACCTGAGACATAAGCGCCATCTGGCAGTTTTCTTGGTAAACGAAGCGCGGGGGAGGCGTGCGCGCCCTTCTCTGCGGTAATAAAGTATAGAACGCAACGCGACGGGTGGGTGCCACCACCCTTTCGCCTTGGCAAAGCGTTGGAAACACTTGCCTTTTGTGCAAGCGTTGCATAGTCAGCACAGTGTGATAAACGCTACGGTCCTTAGAATCGCTTATGTATGGCTCGTCTAGTAAAAGATATACATACAAAATATTGGCGTGTTGTTTTGGTGCCTCAGATATGCGCAATAAATGCTTTTAAATTGACAATCGCACAAGTAATAACGCTGAACCTTGAGCAATATTGGTGGGCGCTGCAGATGGGGTCGGCCATTTTGGGTATCGGCTGGTCACTGCGGTGACATTTAGGGTGCCGGTATGAGTGGATAAACAGACAATTGTACAGACAGCCACACCATTTTTTGCGTCGAAGGTCCCCAGGAAAGATTGTGGTGTTTAAAAGAGATGGAACGAAAGCTTCCATGCTTGGGCCGGGCTGATAATGAGAGGTCTGTGGACTGCGTTGTTGAGACGCCTGCTTTGGTGTATAAGCTTTGTTTCGTAAACATGTACGCCGCGCCGGATCTCCTCCTTTTCATCTAAACAAATATGACACTATTTTCTTTTTGCGATCTTCGCTTTGGTAAGTTACAATCTAGAGCGCCTTTTTGTGAAAAGAACGTGTCTGATCTAGAATACTCAGGGCATCGAGAATAGGTTAACACGGCTAAATTCGCCTATTTAACGAAGTACACGTAGCATTTTTGTGCATTAGTATAAACCACCACATGTACTTGTGTTACCGCAGGGGCGCCTGCGCAAGTAGGCGTTTGGTGTGTAGCGACACCACGAACCCGAGCTAACGGGGGAGTTTCGACTCCCTCCCACGCCTAGCCGTGCGTGGCTTTGCCGTGTCCGAGGAAAAGGGGATCCTGGGGGTTGAGCCAACGCTGGGTGATTGGACCGTTAAGGCCCCCTGGCAGAGGCAACACACCCCTTTGGCCCCGGCTTCATGTAGACGGCACCCCTGAGCTGACCCACCCAGGGGAATCGGCAGTCGCCTTTTCCTATTCTCTCTCTCCCTACATCTTCGTCTTTATCTCTTACTATTTATCCGTCCAGTCTTCTACTTTCTTCCGTTTACTTCCAAACTTCCTGGCGGCTAGGGTTAACCCTGTGCAAATAGCCTACCTTGGTCTAGGCGCATTGGTTTATAGTGGCGTTGTACGGCTGGCGTCTGCAGGTTTCAGCATTTGTAAACTTGTAGCGTCCCCTCGTTGGGCTCCGTGGTGGGTGGCCGCCAACGCTGCTGAACAACAATGAGGAAGACATGCATGGAGCATTCCCACTACTGTCTGATCGTACCGGCTTAAAGCCGGTACGCACCGATGATCTCACCAGAGAAGGATTGGCCACCCTGGTGCAGTATCTGGCCACCCCCTCCCGTAGGCATTCGTCAATTAACTCACGGCCCTCAGTCCCCACCAGCTGCGGAGCAACTGACCACGGCGGCGGTCAGGTCTGCAAAGCAGCAGAGGGTGCTAGGAATCTCTGGATACGGACAGGCCACCATTGTAACTTGAACCTAGCAACGTTTAACGTTAGAATGTTATCTAGTGAGGGAAGTCTAGCTGTATTAATCAAGGAGCTAGAAGGCATTAAATGGGATATAATAGGGCTGAGTGAGATTAGGAGGACAGATGAGGCCTATACTGTGCTACAGAATGGGCACGTCATTTGCTATCGGGGCTTGGCAGACAGAAGAGAACTGAGAGTAGGGTTCCTAATTCACAGAAACATAGCTGGCAACATGGAGGATTACTGTAGCATTAATGAAAGGGTGGTAGGCATTGTAATTAAACTGAATAAAAGATACAAGATGAAGGTAGTACAGGCTTACGCGCCTACATCCATCCATGATGACGCTTCAGTTGAAAGCGTCTATGAAGACGTGGAATCGGCAATGAGTAAGGTGAAAACACAGTATACTATAGTAATGGGCGACTTTAATGCAAAGGTAGGGAAGAAGCAGGATGGAGACCAGGCAGTAGGAGATTATGGCATCGGCACTAGAAACGCCAGAGGAGAGCTACTAGTAGAATTCGCAGAACGCAATAATCTGCGTATTTTGAATACCTTCTACCGAAAACGAGAAAACCGCAAGTGGACATGGAGGAGCCCTAATGGCGTACATAAGAACGAAATAGACTTTATAATGACTGCACACCCAGGAGTCGTGCAGGATGTGGAAGTGGTTGGCAAGGTAAGATGCAGTGACCATAGAATGGTACGGGCTCGAATCCGCCTAGACTTGAAGAAGGAACGACAGAAACTGATACGCAAGAAGCCAATCAATGAGCTAGCACTGAGAGGGAAAGTACAGGAATTCAGAGTGTCACTGCAGAACAGGCACTCTGCTCTTAGCGAGGAAACCAACCTTAGCGTAGATACAATGAATGATAATCTGACGAGTATCATCACGGAGTGTGCAGTGGAAGTTGGAGGCAGGGTAGCTAGACAGGACACCGGCAAGCTTTCCTGGGAAACGAAGAACCTAATTAATAAGCGTCAAGTTATGAAAGTGTCAAGTACAACAGACAAAATAGAACTGGCAGAGCTTTCGAAGTTGATTAATAGACGTAAAGTATGCGATGTAAGAAGGTATAACATGGAGAGAATTGAGCACGCTCTGAAAAACAGAGAAATCGTCAAAGCAGTGAAGAGGAAACTTGGGATAGGCAAAATGCGGATGTATGCACTAAGGGACAAAGAAGGCAAAATAACTACCAATATGGATAGGATAGTTAAAATAGCGGAGAAGTTTTACAGAGATCTGTACAGTAGCCGAGACAGCCACGACCTTAATACTATAAGAACTAGCAGTAACCCAGACGACACCCCACCGGTAATGATAGAAGAAGTCAGAAAAGCTTTGGAGAGCATGCACAGAGGCAAAGCTGCTGGTGAGGATCGGGTAACATCAGATCTGCTGAAAGATGGAGGACAGATTGTGTTAGAAAAACTAGCCACTCTATTTACGAGGTGTCTCCTGACGGGAAAAGTACCAGAGTCTTGGAAGAACGCTAACATCATCTTAATACATAAGAAAGAAGACGACAAGGACTAGAAGAATTACAGGCCGATCAGCTTGCTCTCTGTAGTATACAAGCTATTTACAAAGGTAATTGCTAGCAGAGTAAAGAAAACATTAGAATTCAATCAACCAAAGGAACAAGCAGGATTTAAAACAGGCTACTCAACAATTGACCACATTCATTCTATCAATCAGGTAATAGAGAAATGCTCAGAGTATAACCAACCACTATACATAGCCTTCATAGATTACGAGAAGGCGTTTGATTCAGTAGAAATATCAGCCGTCATGCAGACACTGCGGAATCAGGGCGTAGATGAAATATATATAAACATCCTGGAAGAAATCTACAGGGGATCAACTGCTACCATAGTGCTTCATAAAGAAAGCAACAGAATACCAATAAAGAAGGGTGTAAGGCAGGGGGACACAATCTCCCCAATGCTATTCACTGCGTGCTTACAGGACGTTTTCAGAAGCCTAGATTGGGAACAGTTAGGGATAAGAGTTAATGGAGAGTACCTCAGTAACCTGCGCTTCGCCGATGACATTGCATTGCTGAGTAACTCAGGGGACGAATTGCAACTCATGATTACGGAGTTAGACAAGGAGAGCAGAAAGGTGGGTCTTAAAATTAATCTGCAGAAAGCGAAAGTAATGTACAACAACCTCGGAAAGGAGCAGCGCTTTGCGATAGGTAATAGTGCACTTGAAGTTGTAAAAGACAATGTCTACTTAGGACAGGTAATAACCACAGAGCCTAACCACGAGATTGAAGTAACTAGAAGAATAAGAATGGGGTGGAGCACATTCGGCAGGCACTCTCAAATTATGACAAGTAGATTGCCACTGTCCCTCAAGAGGAAGTTATATAACAGCTGTATTTTGCCGGTACTTAGCTACGGAGCAGAAACCTGGAGACTCACAAAGAGGGTTCAACTTAAATTGAGGACGACGCAGCGAGCAATGGAAAGAAAAATGGTAGGTGTAACCTTAAGAGACAAGAAGAGAGCAGAGTGGATTAGGGGACAAACGGGAGTTAAGGATATCATAGCTGCAATAAAGAAGAGGAAATGGACATGGGCCGGGCATGTAGCACGTAGACAGGACAACCGCTGGTCATTAAGGGTCACCAACTGGATTCCCAGAGAAGGGAAGCGGGGTAGGGGGAGACAGAAGGTTAGGTGGGCAGATGAGATTAAGAAGTTTGCGGGTATAAATTGGCAACAGCAAGCACAGGACCGGGTTAACTGGCGGAACATGGGAGAGGCCTTTGTCCTGCAGGGGACGTAGACAGGCTGATGATGATGATGATGATGATGTACTTGTGTGCTTGGGTTTTCGCCTTCTATATATGAAAATATCTAAAAAGAAAAAGGGAGAAGAGCCCGTACCACCAAGAAGTATAATTGGCTCAAGCCAATCTAACATGATTAAAGAGGGGAAATTTTACAAGTTCATTGTTTTTAAAAAGCCAAGTATTTTAAATATCAGCACGGGTAAAATCTAATAAAAGCGGTTTGAAAATGCAATACATAAACCGAATAGCTTCTCAGGAAGTAGCAGGTTGACATGTAGCAGCAGGGTATTTCCCCAAGTTCAGTAACTTTGTGTGTGCGTGCGCGCGCGCGCGCGCGTGTGTGTGTGTGTGTGTGTGTGACATTGTAAGTAATACCGCCACTGTACAGATCAACCATGGTGGCACTGCCAGTCCAGTGGAAATAATTAAAGCGCTATCCATGACCGGTGGCTC
Organism: Rhipicephalus annulatus; assembly: GCA_013436015.1. Classification (NCBI taxonomy): domain Eukaryota; kingdom Metazoa; phylum Arthropoda; class Arachnida; order Ixodida; family Ixodidae; genus Rhipicephalus; species Rhipicephalus annulatus. The sequence goes on along the minus strand of WOVY01000231.1, from coordinate 18,317 downwards.
TTCAACAAAGGTGTGGAAGAATTTCACCGGTTCAACAGTCGATTAAATCGCCACAGTCGTGGGAAATGTCAATGCCGGGATTGACATCAGGGCGCAATGCTGCAATGCTAAAAACTCTGTTGAGAAGAACTTTCCTGCCAACACGTCGTTAACAACGCAAACTCCCAGAGAAGGAAGTATTTCGCCAAAACCAAGAAATCTTGCTCAATCACCCAGAAAACAGTCCAGACATTTCTTGAAGGAAAGACTCAAGACTGGCACTGTTTCACTGGCGTCCACTGAAGAACTTGCACACACTTTGTTTACAAACGTATGTATTTTGTTCTTGAACATCGTAACTGGTGGAGGCATCTGAGGAAAATTATTTTGTGCGACCCCACCTCTATCGGTGATGCCTGCTGGTTTCCAGATGATGGGTCTCGGTGAAGCCGAGTGACACATACGGGAAGGGGAGGCCTCAAGCTACAGTAGTCTGCGGGAGAGCTGCTACGTCGATTCTCTCGTAGTGAGGTACTCCCGAAGTAGCCGGTACAGGGACCGTACTTGCGACCATTGCCACCTCGAAAAGACGCTGACGCCAAAATGTATCGAGATGTATCTAGCTGCTGAAGACATAAACGAGCTATATGTGTGAAGATACCACAACGGTAACACACGAGAGACGGGCGGTACGCTTTTACTACCAGATGGCATCACCTCGACGTGGTGGCACAAATGCATAGTCGTTGGAGTGTTGACCGGCTAGCGCGGATAACTGAAGTGCTGATCATACCTCGACTCTTGGGGGTACTAAATGCGTTGTGGCCTAGGTGGTGAACCAGACATGAAGTCATAGTCGTCGATGCCTACAGTGGCAATGGACACGTAATCATGAGAGGGAAGCAACATTGGGAAAGCTTCTTACGAGCGGCCGAGCGTGTAGGCGGTAGTCAGCACTTCGTGAACGGTCACTCACATTGTTGACGTGAAATCAAGTGACGTACATTCGTCATCACTTGCAACAGAGATTACAAGGCAGATGGCCGAACTAGGGAGCAATGTGCCATTTCTTCAGGGTCTCGAATATGCGACAGTGGCACTTTGAAGGTTGCAAGCAAAAATCATGTGTATTTTCACACGTACATGAAATGTTTACGTTATTTTAGACAGATTAGTCCCACGTGAACACCTCGATCACTCCACTAAGTGACATCTTCCTTAAGGCTGCACGTGCACGACTTCCCCATTGAACACCGACGTCATTTTTTGTGAGTGTTTTTTTGCTTTACGACTGGTTTGCACAATGGTTCGTGATGAATGCGAAATTATACTTTGATTATGGCAGCTGACCCTTGTTTGCTCTGATGTAGGTGTATGAGGTAGGCCGACAATTAGGTCGACACGACAAGACTTATGAATGCTGGAGGCGAAGGTTGGTGCGTGACGTTGCCATAAATTCCGGCATTTCAACTCGTAGTTACTGCAATTGCACTAAGAAAGCTCAGCTTGAGTGACTAGGCAATGTGGTCTTGTTAGAATGTTATTATCACATCGTGGTAGCATACGAAAGCACAACCATACATGAGAAAGGCAAGATATAATGACGCACAAGGCACTTTCTGCTGTATTGTTTCTTTGATAATTTTTTGTTTTGTTTTTTTCACTTTATTTGCGTGACTTTCTGGCTTCGCATATCACCCCTTGGTCTACAAAAGCACCCCTTCCTAAAAAGGAAAAACAAGTCAACATGGTGACCCCGCCGTGATAGTCTAGTGACTAAGGTACTCGGCTGCTAAACCACAGGTCGCGGGATCGACACGCGGCTGTGACGGGTGCATTTTCGATGGAGGCGAAAATGCTGTAGTTCCGTGTGCGCAGATTTGGGTGAACGTTAAGGAACCCCAGGTGGTCAAAACTTCCGGAGCCCTCCACTACGGCGTCTCTCATAATCATATGGTGGTTTTAAGACGTAAACCCCACATATCAGTTATTCATCATCAATCAGGACGGCGTGGTGTCTGTACACATGACAAAGTGTTGATGATCTTGTTGACCTAAATGTGACGGACGATGAGGGAAGCCAGGCTATTCTTTTGAAACATGGTATGTGTTGCTAACGCGTCAGCTACACAAACGTACAGGTAATCGAGAATGTATTATTAAGTTGAAGTTGTAACATAAAATGCATCGGTCCAATTACCATAATGTTGAAAGGTGCAAAAACCAGGTCACAATGCTTCGTTTAGACGAGAACAGCAAGGCTGTAATCGCACACGAGCTTGAAAACACAAGAGCAAACGCGCAAAGTTGTCGTCGTTGAAAAATGCCAGAAACTGCCACTACTTCTTCCTCCTCTGTGGCGCTTACGGCTAATAATCATGACATTAGCCCCCTTTTCAAGAAGGCATTGTCCCGATGCTTCACCATCAAGGCGGCAGGAATTGTAGTCACAGGCAGCCCGCACGCTCATTCCGACGAATAAAGCTTCATCTGAACTACGTGCACAACTTCTGGTGCATGTTTTTACACCTTCAATAATGTGAACTGTTGGCAATAACGTCATAGTTAACACCAACGAGCCGCCGGTAGACTTTGTACAGCCCGAAGTACCGTCTTAAGAGCTTCTCTGAGAGGCCACGACGGTGGACTAGGTTTCAGATTCAAACTTTCTCTCCTCGTTCATAGAAGACTGGTCGGTGACGAAGATTATAGCACCTTTTGTCATAGTCCTGGTGGCGACGAATGCGTACGTGGGTGTCACAAACGAGCGCTCCAAAAAAGCGCGCGCTGCCGACCTATAGCGAAAGTAACGATACCAAGCACAGAGAGGGGCATAAAGGTCAATGTTAAAGAAGAAAACAAGCATCCAAAGGCTCCCCGGGTGCACCGTCTCTCTACCCTCGGAAGCGTAGTTCGCCTACTAACCTCCTCACATCAGCGGCCGAGCAAGCCCTAGAAGGTTCTCGAGGGAAAGGGTCGTGGTGATGCAGAGTTGCGTCATGAGACGCGGACGGCCCTCGAGACGACTCGCGCTTTCCCGAGCCTTCGCTGCGCATTACGCCGACGGAAACGATGAGAATTTTCTGGAATCTAGCGCGAAACGTATTTAAGCGAGCAGCGGTGAAGGGAGATCACGAGAAGAAGGAATGTTGCGCTAGTGTGCGTGGGGTCTTTCCGCCGTGTAGGCGAAGCCTTTTGTTTCCAGTGACAAAGGAGGTAATGAAGAGGATTTCCACGTGAGGTGTGAAGACTCGTGCTACAAGCAGAAGAGTGGGAGACTACCGCCAGAGAGTGAAGACGCGTCCTGCAATCGCAACGCATGGGAAGCCGACGTGTTACCGGCAAAGTTTGGTGCTTGGAGAGTGGCCAATCGAAGACGCGAGGATTCCTGGAAGAGAAACTTCGGGGGCGGCGAAAGGACAAGAGCGCTGGACTTTGAGTGAGTGGTTCTCAAAAGAGTATCATTCAGACTTTTGTTCCAAGGACTTTGGACTGAATAAGTTTTCGAACACTTTAGTCTTTAATTGTCTTGGTTGTTCGATGCATGTGATTGCATTGTAGTGCGTATTGTTGTCTGTGTCCGTTGTTTCGAGTGTGGCTGATTGTACTGTGTAGTACGTTGTTTGATTGGTTACATATCGTATTCAACTCTTGTAGAGTGTGTATATTTGTGTATAGTTTTGATCTGCCATAATTTACAATATAATTTTGTTTTGTTTATCAACTCTCAGCTCTGACTTGTTCTTTGGGCCACAGTCGGCGTCCGCTGGCGCGCCGAATAGTACCACTTCTAATTTGTCCACGCTTTCGTGATGCAGTTCGGAAGGCCGATACTTCGACCCTTGGAATTAGCCAGGCGATCATCTCCCTAACTAACGGGACCTGTGAGAATTACTCTGGCGTCCGCGACAGAAATTTTTTGGTGCACAATGTGGCCAAAATAGTGAGAAAGAGCCTTGAGTTGTTAATAGTGCTACCGGAACAATTTTTGTGTGTTGCTCAGTGTTCTTGTTAACGAGTGTGCAGAAAGTGTTTCGATAGACTGAGTTGGCAGATATCTTGTGCATGCGGCTAGAATTTTATTTGAGAGGCAAAATGGATCTGGAGAAGTTAGTAACTCTTGGTACCTAAGCAACGCTAGTAAAACCCCGATTTAACGAAATTGTGATAATTGTTCAAAATAAAATGGGAAATGGGAGGAATAAAGAAAAACGTTCTTTTTTTGTTCTACAGTAGATGTATGTGAAGGACCTGTGTGGAACGAACTCCATCAAGTGGAATGATTTTATTATTTTTCATAATATTTATGAACAAATGTTTTTAAAATAAAATATGTCTCATGGGCATTATATTTTCTCGATACCGGTTAATGCTTTTGAGATTTCTAAATCACTCGTGTCAGAAACGGCGCGGGCCGTGAATCACGAGTAGCGGACAAAGGCACTCGTGTATATTGATCTAGGGATGACATTGAAGTCTGTAATGAATGCGAATGGTTTTTTTTTACTTTGACTTAGCTAATATCTTGTGCGTATATTAGTGTTATACTAGGTGTCTCTAAAGATGATCCCAATATTCTTTAAAATATGCAAAAGTTGTTATCTGCTTTTTGTTTCAAGTTGCTTTCTTTGTAGCAGCAGGCATTTTAGGAGGGCGAAGAATTAATGTAGAACGGTAATTAGGGAACTTAAATTCTTAAAACATTTTAATTAGTGGAGTGAGGCAGTTAAGTCAAATGGGAGAAGTGGGGTTACTCATGCGAGAAACCCATAGCAGCTCTGATATTTCAGAACAGCGGCCTCTAGTAATAATTAAAAACCAATAAATTTCTCCTAAAGGGGCCCTGCAACACTTTTTGAGCATGGTCAGAAAACGCTGCCGATCACCAATAGTGGCTCTTGACAACACGCGATTCAAATATTATGGCGCTGCATGCAGCCTAGGGTTCAAAACAAATTATCAAATTAGTTAAAAATTATTTTCTCTTTCTTCTCTCGAAAAAGCACACAATATACCCCAAAATAATACGTAGCAAACCGATCTATCAGTCATTGACTGATTTAAACATGGTGCGCTCACTCGTTACAGAGATCGCCCCGTGATGCCGCTGTTTGTCCAGGGGTAAGTGCGCGATTACACTGATAAAGCCGTGCATATAAAAAAATAGAAGTACTCAAGGTCATGAGGCGCGGTAGTTTCTTTGCCCTGCCACCCCTTCCTGCTTAGCTTCGAGCACTTTCGTCGGGACGAGAGGAGGCATAATGCTATTGGAGTATGCGACAAACCTTTGTAAGTCCTCTCGTATTGGACGGATGTTTAAAATTTTTGCACTGTTGAATTTGTGAGGCAATAAGCTCTTCCAGTGAATTCATTCCATGGTTACTTGAAATAGTGTTTCAGGGTCCCTTTAAATTACACAGCGAAACCAAAAGTACAGGACCAATGAGCGCAACAAGAGGATGACAATGACGTCACTGTTCGAAATAGTGCTTACAGGCGTGCAGTTCTGTGTTCGTTAACGTGTATGCGTCATGCGTGCTGTAATTGCAAGCACAGTTCACACACCGCACAATGAAGTCAGTTTATTGTTGATATAATAACACTCCCTGATTTCGGATGTTTCCGACAAATATGGCTGGTGCGCTGTTTTCCGTTTTGGTTTCGCGGCGAAATTTAGAAAAAAATTCATTATTAAACAGTTATTAATTGAGGCCACTTTACCGAAATCTCAAATTGGAATGGGTTCTTCGTAAGAGGGTCTATGATTCTCTCATGTGACTTAACTGCCTATTTACACTTACTAAAACGTTATTATAACGTTTTTAATTGCTGTCCTAAATGACGTCTTCAACCCACTTAGAATGCTTGCAGCGACATAAAAACTGCTATGTAGGCAGCGAACAAATAGTGCTGTTTCCTGATTTTTAATGTTTATTGAACACATTTCCTGAAACACCCTGTATTATACTGTCAGTTTGGTGTCTCTTATAAAGAGAAGCAGTGTGTTGTGAAATCTGTTTTCATCTCTCCAGTGTTCATATGTACTCGCGTCACTCTAAAAAAGGCGGGCTTACAGGATATGAAAGCGAGTAATAACATCCGTAACAGTGGTGCAGTGCCAAGTTATTTGAGACCTCAGCACATGATGCTGAGCAGGCCAGCAAAAGCATTGCAAATAATTACAGAACTAAGCAGCTGAATAGAAATTGGGGTGACATTTGGTTACAATAATTTTTCTGCACTTTGGGGTCCACTTCCGACATCCAAGAGAACAGCACGTTATGCAGGGGGAGTCTCCAGTTAATGGCACGTTGCTTCTAATTGCGGCAGCGGTGATCCGAAAAAAGGCAAAGGTAGCATATGTGTTGGCAATCTCAAGGGCTCAGTCTTCAGCGTCCTGAGCTGCTAACGAGAAAGAAAAAGTGCAACAAAGTACTTCTGTTCGGTGTGGTCGTGCTAATGTAAAGCTGGCGGATGTTCGATCAAGCAGAGCAACAGCTGCGTCATCACGCTGATGATCTCCTTCGTTTAGGAATGACAAACGTTGAAGACGTTGAAGACTTGAAGACTGCATCGAAGATGACGTAGAAGATGACGTTGAAGACTGCATCGGCTGCGAGTTTTAGTAGCTATTGTGATCATCAGCTCCCTGTAATTCCGCCCTATGTGCTACTGCTAATTAGCAGAATTACCTCGCCTATTTTTTCATGTCTCCCCTTGCTCGTATTTCTGATCCAATTAACGTTATTTTCCTAATCTAACCGTCAGCAATCATAAGGGGATGTGCTTTGATAAGTGCTTCTTAAGTGGGTGATTAGTGTTTTGGGTTTCTTGGCGTGATTTGAAGCGTCTTCATAACAAGTTTTAATATGTATTTCCATTTGTCAATATGTATTCCATTTGTCCTGCGTAAGTTTATGAATTCAGCTTTTTATGCCTGGTAAAAGAAAAGAACAAACAAGTAAATGCCCGAAGCTGCAAGGGGGTCATGGTGAACTTCACTTTCCGATACCGATTGGGTATTTTTTGTCACTGCCATTGTAGTCAGCACGCCTAATCCAATGAGGAGCCCAATTATGCACGTCCAGATACGCTGTACGTTACTTAGACAAGTATTCCTGTGCCATAGAAATTTCGGGGGACTCTGGCAAACCAAAAACAACGACGAAGGATAATTTGCAGCCGGATGAATTGTCATAAGTTAACACAACACTCTACATGAAACTGGTGTGTCTTCTTTTTCTCACTCTGGTAAAGAATGTTAAAACTGCCACGCCAATTCAAATTCGAAACCTTGCAATAAGGATGTGCTGTTTGCAGGCGCATCCAACCTTTTTCTATAGCTAAGCTTGCTCTAGAAAGCGTACATTTGATTTGAATGCACGGTAAATAACCCAAGGTAGTCGAAGTTTGCGGAGCCCACCACTACGCCGTCTTTTATAATCATGTGGTTGTTGCCGGACTCTGCATATTTTGTTAGAAAAAGAATACTCGCTTGCACCGTCATAGAAAAGGACAATAAAAATTAACAGTCATATTGTGCAGAAAGGAAATATAAGCAAACTTAGCTGCTATGCAAATGTATTATGCGGCAAAGCGAGAACAAAACTGGTCATGGGGAGTATCAGCGTATTTCGCTCCAAACATAGTCGAAATACAGCAACTATTTATGATTTACTTTGCCTCAGACACTTCTTTTTTTGATAAATCGTCTACATCTGGCTAGCATCGGCTAAAGAGTGGACGTTGCGTGAAATATGAACGCTATCTATCAGACAGTACTTTCGCGAAACATGAGCTTCTGCAGAACCCAGAGTGACTGCCAGGTGGGAGCACTATATGGTCAGCCAAATCTCTTTTTCGTGCATAGCGTTGCATTTTAGTACAGCTTGATAAACACTAGATTCTGTAGAATAAACCTTTATATGTCTCCTAGTAAGAGAACACACCACCTAATATGCGTTAGATATGCGTAACCACCTCAGATATGCGTAATATTTGCTTTTTGATTGATAATGTTCTCAAGTTTGAATGTAGCCAACAGTTTAAGATAACGGCGCGTTGAGCAAGTGATTAAGATTGGGACGGGTAGCTTAATGAGGTGACATACAGACTGACGACAGTTCCTGCCTTCAAGTATCCCAAGAAACACTAGCGTTTTTGAAAAATGCCGCCACGAATGGTGGTGAGTCGCTTGCCAGTGAGCGACGGGGAAGCCGACGGTACTTAGAACCCACTTTCACAGAGTTCCGACCAACTGCTGAAGTAGGCTAGATAAAGCTCAAGCCAGCCTATGCATGTGCACTTCAAGCGCGCGGAATACGATTGAGCTTGTTGCCTGCCATCACAATAATTTTCGGACGAGTTGAAGAGCAGTGGAGAGGTCTCTGCACACAATCACCCGCCCACAGCTGATCCCTGCGATGGACTCTCAATAAGCGAGGCGTCCAGCCAGCCAATGGCACTGGTGCCAATAATGTTCAGGTTGTCAGAAAACGCAGGTGAACACATACCCAAAACGGCATTCATAAGCATCATTTACAGTAACACAATCGAAGCAGTTGCCGGCAAAGTGCGATGCGCTTCACGCACATCAGAGTTCGTCGTCATCAGCATAACTCTGCCTACACTCGTCGCAAGGCAGAGAGAGTCATCTCCCAAGTTCATCATTTACTTTGCCGTATGATTTCTGCCGACACGTTATGCCCGCATACTTCCTAATCCCATCTGTTCACCAAATTTCTTGTCTTCTCACGCATATTTTCTGAATTCAGTGAGCTATTCTTAATGATGAGTGGTTATCCCGCCCATACGCGCTACGTGTCTGACAAATTTTCATTTTTACTTGACTTCAACTATGATATTTTTTCCTTTGTGTTGCCTGAACCACTCTTCTCTATTTCTGTCTCATAAGGTTACAATTATCATTTTCTTTTCCACCACTTACCTTACCAACCTCAATCTAAGGTGAACCCTCTTCATAGGGCTCCAGCTTTTTGCTCTAACACCCCAGAACCACCATATGATTATGAGAGACGCCGTAGTGGAGGGCTCCGAAATTTTCCACCACCTGTAGTTCTTTAACATGCACCCAAACTAGCACACGAGCCCATACCATTTTCACTCCCACCAAAAATGCAACCACAGCAGCCGGGATTCCAACGGACGACTACCGGTCAGCAGTCGAGCACCATAGCTAACAGACCACCGCAGTGGGGCAACACTCAGCAGTGTTGACCGAACGAATACAGAAGTAAATATCGGGGTCTCAACGAGAATTCAAACCGCGCTTTTGTGGGGCAGAAGAGTATTTTACCACACAGCAACGCCAGGTCTCGGAACTACTTTTCGAATAGAGCCAAATGCTCGTGAAACGTCAATTGTGGTAAAAGTGCTATTTATCCAGATTTTATCCGTTGGATATGTATTCCTGTGATATAGCCGTCCCGTTGGGTTAACGTAGATTCGAGTCAAAGGCACCCTACGCAGAAGTTGATTTGTGTAGCAGTGCCCAGGGCTCGCATCCAAGTGAGCACCAGCGCTTCATATTAGCGTACTGCTTCTGGTGTTGCTAATATTCATGTTGCTCAGGGTCATCATCATCGTCATCATCATCATCATCAGCCTGACTGCATCCACTGCAGGACAAAGGCCTCTGCCATGTTCCGCCAGTTAACCCGGTCCTGTGCTTGCTGCTGCCAATTTATACCCGCAAACTTCTTAATCTCATCTGCCCACCTAACCTTCTGCTAAGGCGCTTCCCTTCTCTGGGAATCCAGTTAGTTACCCTTAATGACCAGCGGTTATCCTGTCTACGCGCTACATGCCCAGCCCATGTCCATTTGCTCTTGTTTATTTCAACTATGATATCCCTAACCCCCGTTTGTCCCCTAATACTGTGGGTATTGTTACGCAACTGTATTAAACAGGTGATATAAAACATACGCGGCTGTCGGACGTATGTCAGTGAAGGCATTTTTCACATATCTTTAGTGCCACAAGGTAGCATTTCACACAATAAAATGTTGCCCCGCCGCGGTGGTCTGGTGGCTAAGGTACTCGGCTGCTGACCCGCAGGGCGCGGGTTCGAATCCCGGCTGCGGCGGCTGCATTTCCGATGGAGGCGGAAATGTTGTAGGCCCGTGTGCTCAGATTTGGGTGCACGTTAAAGAACCCCAGGTGGTCTAAATTTCCGGAGCCCTCCACTACGGCGTCTCTCATAATCATATAGTGGTTTTGGGACGTTAAACCCCACATATCAATCACAATAAAAAGTTACAACACAGTCACTTTCCATATATATATATATATTGCATAGCATTGGTTTCCAAGGATTGCTTGATGACCACAAAATAAGTTTATTTCAAATCTGGTGAAGGCAAAGCCCGGGCCTGGGCCGCCACATGGCCGCTTGAAGCTGTGTCGCCCATGCTGCTTCCGGGGACTTTGGGCTATCCAAAGATTGTGGGATTGGTCGAAATTTTCGATCTGCGTATCAACCAATTAATCTACCCACCTACGACCGTGAGTTCTCGCGGTCCCATCGACTTGGTGCAGACCGAAATTGGTACGGGAGCGGAGGGGCTTTGGCCAATATGGCTGCCTTGTATGTGCATGAGCGACGTGAATATCCTGTCGCGAACATCCTGTAACTGTTCCCTGCTGATCCACGTGGCACATACTTTTAAACAACGAGCTGTGGTACACGGGGGGGGGGGCACCGCTGTGTGCACTCACTGAGGAAGGTTATGGATATTGTACCTAACAAAATTGAGGGCACCGTTAGGATTCCTTGGTTTCAATACTACTGACGTCTGTATTCTTATCTGAGTGCTCACGTTGCATTAACGTCAGTGTAGTCGACGTGCCTGGTAGGCTCACGATCAGCTCACAACAACTACATATACAGAAAACACGTAGATAAACGTGCTAACGTTTGACTCAGAGTAAAGTTTATACCTGGTTTCTCTTTATATTTTTTTCTGACGTGTGCGGGATCAATTAGAGCATAGGATGTGTTCTTGTATACTTTTTCTTTTGGTTTTGTTATTTGGTTCGATGTTCTTTCGTGAGCGTACCATGCGAATTTTGCATAAACATATGTACTGTGTTTGTACACAACAGCTATGTAACCCCAACTCCTGTCCTGGCTCATGTGCTGAGAGTAATATTAGTACGCATAAACACTAATTCGCGGGCTGATTCGCGGTAAATCTATTCTCAGAAAGGTTTGAAACGTTTTTTTTTATAATTTCTCTCTCTTTCTGTTTAGTTGTTTTTTTTCTTTTTTATTCCGTTTCTATATATGCATCTGCAGTTTTTTGCTTTTTTGTTGCCTTTTTTCTGTGCTAGATTTCTGTCATTTTCAGTTTTTTTCTTGACCTTACTTTTACTCCTCTTTTTACCTCCTCTTCAAGATCATTTCCCTTTCTACCCATTCGCTGTATTTTTCTATACGAGGTTATAGTATGCTCTGTTAGCGTACATCGACTCTCGCCTTTCGGTCTTGGGTAAGCAGGTTCAAATGAAGTCTCGCGAAGAAATTTTCGGGCAAAAATTTGTAAAGTTTTTGTTCTTTGCTCCACTCTCTTTCACTCTGTCTTCAAGGGTATCCTCGCCCATAAGGGTTATTGAATCCCTCTCCGGGCAAGGCAGTGCATGTGTTCTGTCGGTCGTGTGACGCATTCTTCATTTTTTGGGGACCAGAGGTGAGGTGGGGAGCTGGCAAAATGCTGCCGTATAGCCGTTCATGACGATGATGGTCTTTAGTATTCATGTGTGTTACCTTCAGCTTTGAGAGCTCTACATTTAAAATTGTTGGTGCGGGTGTTTTGCATTATACGGTATGTGTTCGCAAAAAGAAAACTGCACAACTTTGAGTCAAACAGCGGCGTGAACTCTGATACAATTCAAATATTTGGACTTTCACAGTGGAGAGCAAATTGACTGTTTATGATGCACTAAAGCAACCTGTATTATCTGCAAGGCAACAGAATCAATTATCCGACGGCTAGTCACAGGATTTCGGGATTAGGTAAGAAGAAAATTTCAAAAACCCTGGCAGTTTGGCTCAGTTGTCAACAGCATGGAACAGCGAAGCACAGGCCCGCCATCTCCGTCGAGCGAAATGTCAGCTTCAGGGTGCGAGGCTTACTGCGCAAGAGTCGGCTCATTTTCAGAATGTTCATGGGCTTTTGGGCATCATCGAGCTCAGTCAGGAAGTGCACTATAGTCTAAAGGCATGGGATTGCACTTTGACTCTTCAAATGGGCTTGGCTAACGTGGTGGGAATGAGCAGCTTGGTCGGGTGGTGTGGTGCCTGGCAGCTACACTCTTAATTTTGTTCCACATAGGTTCCTGATAAAGCAGTCGTTAGCCGGAGTAGACGAAGCTGTTATGTGGATCAGAGTAGTTTGGCGAGGGTTATCTGGAACAACAGCTGTTTCTTCTTTAGTTTTTGTTTATTCAAGTGGAACCCAATTTCTGCCATCGAGCCCAGTGATTTGGTCTATTTACCAAGTGGCGTGCTTTTATGTATGTTCCACTTACGGCAGCAAAGTGACGCCGTATCTGCATCGCATGTTCCAGATAGCAAAAAGAACTAGTTCATACAGCTGAGGCGCGTCGGGGAGGAGGTCCTTCCCATGAATCTTTTTTTGTGATTTTCGAAATGTGCAACGGAAGAAAGCACTCTCAACGCAGGACTAGCGTTCGCGAAATAACGACTACGGAACCTCAACGTCTCCCGGAGATGGATATTCCTGCAGCAGAAGTAATGACATTCGTGCATGTGCATTCATAGAGTTTCTCACAATACTTACTAGAGGGAACTCTGGCGCTAGTGTCTATGGGAGATACAACGCACGGTGCTTCAGCGAGCATGGGAATGATGGGTAGTACACACATTTGTCTAATATTAGTACTTCTGGCCTGCTTTTCGCTCCGTGTGTGTTCGTGTGGCTTGGAGCTGTTTTCTTACAAAACAAGTATTAGCAAATGTTCAGCGGTTGCGCTTCACCATTTTATTTTTTCAGACTTACTTTCCAAATTGGCTCACGAAGTTCAAAAAGGTTCAATCTTTCTTTCAAAACAAAACCGAAACACAGCAATAAACGGAGCCGCAAGTACCATTCGCCGCCCGCAAGTACGAAGACTAGGCAAATGGGTGTACTACCCATCATTCCCATGGTCGCTGAACGATCGTAGCGCTAGAGTGCCCTCTAGTTAATTTTGAAAAACTCTATGTGTGCATCGAACACTCTCTTCACTGGCGAGCGTTGCGGTGGTTACGGTGGTTATTTTTCGGTGGTTATTGCGGTGGTTATTTTTCTCCCTCGGGTACGTGCGTGCTTTTCCAAAACTTTCTTCAGGTTTCTAGATGGTTCTGGAGGCTCTGGGACTATCGTGAACAAGTTTGCTTTTGAAGTCTTGGACTATTGATTCTGCAGTCGCTTCCCAAAGGAGAGTGACGAGAATTCATACTGCCTTAGCGGCACGGCGAAGGCAGTCCTTGTGCTATTTTTATCGCTTGCTTTGAGTTCTGTCTTTGTTGTGTAGATTAAATGTTTATGAGACCTCAACCAAGCGAAGAGAGTTTAGAAGTGCCTGAACTAGCAAGAAGAGTACGCAAGCGTCTGTCAGCAGCATAGTTAGTGTGCCTGGTAGAGCTGTTATGTCAATTCTGCCAAGAAATCATAGACGTGGCTGAATGCTAGCAACCGAAAAGGCACTGTACCATTTTGACGTGCTTTACGAAAGGCGTGGTTCACCTGAGGTTTGTTTTGTAAAACACTGACGTTTATGGAAACATTGATGCTTGCTTGCTAGTATTGCCCGCGTGAGTTTGTTAGGACAATTCACGATGACCTTTGAAAAGTGTTGTTTGTACGACTGGCTCGCTTCGACAGCCTTTTTCAGTTGAAGACAAACTAGTTTGAAGTTTGCACCAGGCGAAATCACTTGTGTTTCTGTATTTTAATGTCTGTGACAACAGGGTGGTGTTCAAAGTGGGGTCACCTTAAGTTTATGTTTTTAACGTCTGTGACAACAGGGTGGTGTTCAAAGTAGTGCTTGGTGCGTTGTAGGGTATCATTGTTGAGCGCAGTGCTGTGTCGGGTAATATAAATTCTTCAAAAAACATTTACAATAATTTATCTTATAAATAACTTTTATAGTGCGCCGCTTTCAACACCATTAGATTTTATATGTCAAGTACTGAGCATTCTTAGGCGAATATGAGCTGCCTCTGAACTGTTAACAAAACAATGAACAAGAAAGAATAATGGTACCAACTATAGTTCTCAATTTTTTTCCACTGGCTGGCTTCAAGATTGATGACCTGCTTGTTATGGGACTCATCGATAATGGCCCGCGGCGTGATCTTACCACATAAAAAAGGCTTTTTACTGTCCGCTTCTCCACGCACGTCTAAAAAGTTCCACATTGATTTTTTGAGGTAAGGGCAATCGCGTGGTTCCCGTTTAGTGTTCTACTTCAAAAATATTGTATAGCCTTACACCAATTTGACTGCGTGTGTTTGCGTGTGCGTGCATGTGTGTGCGCGTGTGTGTGCGCACTCGTCTGTGGGTGGGTGGGGGTGGGGCGCATGCAGGTGGTGCGTGTGTGTGTGTGCGTGTGTGGGTGTGTGTACGTGTGTGGGTGTGTGTACGTGTGTGTAGGTGGGGGTATGGAATGTTTTATTCTGCATGAGTATTTAACGTATAATATCGGTTTTATTATGTTCCAGCTAATTGGAGCTGCAAAGGCACCGAACTGCCACAAAGGTAATATAAATGTTTTAAACACCCTTTACAAGCTTGCAAGAGTAAGCGTATTTTTAAGGAAATTACATTATGTGAAGTTAAGGTCATTCTTGCTTTGCTGTTCAAATACGTAATTGTTAAAACGTTTTTTTTTCATTTTTGAAGATGTCAATTTTAATCCAGAATTGCCAGATTTTGATGTCACTCATGCAAACAAGTTTTTTGGCGTCAAACGACTGTGACGAAGGCTCCTCAAACGGCAAAGTGAACCACATAGGAACACAGTTCACAACCTAAGCTCTGGCAACAGAACCAACTACACTGACGTTCCGCGATACTAATTCCGTAGTTTTGCTAAGAATGTCAAAGCATAGCATCCAGGAGTCATCACTAACAGTACAACTGTCTCATTAGTATCCTCTTGACAAACTGCTTACGTCAAGCAAAAATTTCTATTTCTTGTACATGTTTTTTGAGTTAAAAATTGACACTTTGCCCTCCAGTGAGATTAATAACTGTTCAAACCTAATACTGCGTATGAAGGAAGACCTGTTATACTTGTTACTTAATCTAGATCTTCAGTTTTTCTTAATGTATTGATGTTGTTGGCACACAAATTTTATTTTGTATTGCTGTGCACTATGACCTATACGTTGTGTATCGTTTGAGATGGCCTTGTATTATTTATATACACAGTACTTGTTCTGACGTAACCATGTGCGAGCAAATGTTCTGTGAAATAAATTGTTGCAAATATTTTCTTTAGTTTTACTGCCAGCCGACATGGCAGGCGGCTTTCTGAGCATTATTGTTTTTCTGTGACTAGCATTTTATCTTCAGATCAAGGACACACAAAGCAAGAGCAACAGCTGTAGCAGTTGCATCTTCGCACTTCCATTGTAGGGTGGAGGTTTGGTATGGTGTAGGGTAATGTGGGTATGCATATAAGCCAAATTATAAGCACGAACAGGAAAATGCATATGCTGTAGCTTTACTTCGGTCATTTTCACAATTTTGCAGGTTATTGATTGGCGTTATTTGGCCCTGGCTGACAGAACGGCTGTTTCCAGATCACCTAAATAATCTAAATTACCATTTACAGTTCGAGGAATATATGAATAGCTTACTTTTTGATTATCTCGGCACATGCTTGTAGACCTCCAAAGGTTACCGTAACCGATATCTGGCATAACTAAGCCGATATGACAATTAAGCAGGACAACTCAACATTAAATTTCAGATGTACTTTGTCCTATACCTGTACTGACATCTGAGATGCGACTTTTCATTAAAATATGGTAAAGGCATGGGCAGGCATGCTTTGATGAAGAATATATACCGGCTTGTTCCACGATGACTTACCTGCGCAGACATTCAGTAAAACTGTTTTTTTTTTCAATGTTATCATATTATGCTGAGAAATGACCCCGATTCGTTCGTTCAGGTATGTGGCAAATATATAAGAAAATTGAATGCTTACTTGCCTCATTCAAGTTTCATACTTGTTTACTTATGCCAGCAATACGAGTGATGCTAATCATGGTGTGCATAAATTCCCTAAGATGCAAGAATTTCCTAGGTACTGAATAAGTGGAACCGTGAAACGTACACAACCCATTGACCAATCAGTGGAACACTGTTCCTCATACTCGATGTGTTATCTGGAACGCAGCTCCACTTAACTAAGTGAAACTTTATTGCAAAAATGTTCCGCTTATTACCTGGGACCTATGTGTAACCATATTAGGAGTGTAGACGATGCGATGCATGCTTGATTCCTCTTTTCTTCTACATTTTTATTTCTCTGCTCCATTCACCATTTTCCTGGTTGCTCAGCCTTTCTTTCTATCTTTCAGAATTTCTGTCTCTATTTCTTGCTTTCTAATGCTCTCTATGCAGCGATTCACCCACTCCAATCCTCTTTTCTCTCCTCTACACTTTCCTGCTCCATTCCTACATTTTATATGCTAACTTCGTTTTTCCAACCCTTGCTACACTTTACAATACAAGGCTCGGCTATGCGTTGCTAGTATGCCTAGATTACCCCCTCTTTAAAAACGCAATGCCTTCCGATCAAGTGTACACGGGCTCAAATCGCGCCTCCTGAATACTCATTCTTCAGCAAGAATGTTTCCTTTTCTTGAATGTCTCTTCCTAATCAGCTTTTTTAAGCAAACTTTCTGTACAGTTTCATGCGTAGTAGGAATTTTCCAAAAGGTTGTGGCAACATATCCGTTTATAATGATTAGATCGGCAGATAACGCCAAGCTACAACTGCTGACCTGTTATTAGACTGAAGGACCTCATTACTAGAGCACCAGAAGACTACTAATTGCACGTTCCTTGATTGTATAATAAGCTCTTCGCATGCGTACGCACGAATACCAGGCGTAAAGAGAACGGGGCCTATAAAAGGCCCCAATTGCGAAGAAAAAGCATGTCCTGCCTTGTGATCAATTAGCGAAGCCCATTAAGTTTCCGATCAGCCATAGCATGACCTTTGCAATGATTTTATTTAATCTGTATTCTGTTCGTTACATGTCACGCTGAATGATTGGTCGGCTGTAGTGCCCAAATACAGGCCAAGATTACAGGCTCAACTCCAAGTATTTATCGTCATGGTGACGGTACAAGGCCGCGTAAAACAGCGCTGGATTTCGTCCGAAGACGCAAAAGGTTCCAACTCATGACAGCGTAATAACACTATATCAATGAACCGCCGTTGTGCCTAGTGACATAGCGTTGAGCACCAACCTCGTCTGGCGTTTCACTGTACTTCACACATCGCTTCAGTGTCTAATTTATAATGCTCTGAAATTGTCTTGACAGGTTACGACCACTCGCAATGAATTGATTGCAAAATATATGTATAATTTGATTTCACGACACTATTTCCATACTTGGTTAGCATGCTAAGTGACGATCGACGCGGCAGTTACCGATCGGCAACTCTGAGTCGACGACAGTTTGTTTTGTTAACAAAAACTGCGCCAGCAATCCTAACAATAAATGAAGGCGTGTGATATTTTATTATACAATTCTTTGAAATGACAAAGGCTTGTTAGAAGTGCATTGTTTTTCGTTTTCTTGTTTTGTACTGCACGAATTCGAAGCACTAGTGGAGACATTGCAGCTTTGTGTAACGCAGATTCCTGACCATGTCAAGCATCAAATGGTGACCGAGCGCCCATCATGTCGATAACAAATGAAACTTGATCAATGTAATAAAAGCCACCATATATTGCAAAAAATGTGAAGCTGAAGTGCGCGATTCATAAGAATAACATATGGGCGTTGGTTGGTTTTACACACATGAAGACCTTTGTTTTCTTACTTGTTGATGCAGCCATATCATTGTAGTTTTGCCGAATGATTTCTGGTTTAAGTCTCCTTCATCTGATACAAACCTGTATTTGAAAAGCACAGCTCACCTACTATTAACGTAGTTTTCTGGATTACAATGAAGTTCCAACGACTCAGTTTGAACGTGTTTATGTGAACTTGTTTATGTGAATTTATGTAAATTCGGCATCCTGACTGTAAAATCTAGTACCTTTTTCTACCATTTTTGCTACC